>JAGVSQ010003496.1:0-21459 GCA_022683975.1 Rhyacophila evoluta
GAGGAGTATATGGATCTCCGCAATGTGAAGACGACTTGACAGATTATTTTTTTACTTATCTATTTAAATATATTTCAATATATTTGATCTCTACTCGACGATGATAAGTAGTCCTGTGAATGAAATGTCGCTTAAATCCTAATAATTTAAAATTTATGATGGTAATAAACTTAAGCACAAGAAAGCGAGTGATTTTTTTTAATTTTATGAACATCCACAAAAAATTGATATCAAAAAACATTTATAAAGATAGTATATTCACAATCTAATTGCAGTTTTTATGTATTGGACATTTGACAACTGTATAATTTATTGGAAAGTTATAACATATTCATCATTTATTAATATCATAGAAACACATGTGCCTAAAATTCAACTTATTAGAATCACTTGTTACTCATGTCTAAGTATATGGCACATATGCTTATCTCGTATTTGCCTTAATATCGCATTTTAATCCAAAACGCAAAAAAATCTCATAATTAGCTGTTGAAGATGTTATTTAATTTTTATTTAAACTTTAATCTCAATCTTAATTTTTATAGTTTAAATTAATGATGAGTGATATTTTGAATTCTTTAATTCTATATATTTAAAACATTTCTGAATATAATGTATTCAAATTGAAGGCTTAAGTGCAAAGAGTAGGCAAAACTCTTTTAAAGTAGATGATAGCATCTACTCGGAAATTTTAGCTGGTATAGATTCAAGGTAAATTTAGAAACAGCAAAAAACGAAGCTGGTGTGTTGATAAAACGGGAAAAGCTGTTAAGTCTGTCTAAAGAGGTTGTTTATCGCCTTCCAATGAAGTAACACAATCGGCCAATGTGAACTCAACGAGGATTTTTTCTGTTCAGACACACACATATAGCTTTGCATGGGTAAAATCACTGCCATTATCACCTCTATTATACTAGTTTAATTAGATAATTAAATAATCGATGAATTCATTGTATAATTTTTTTTTTGACAAACAAAAATATTTTATCCTGTTGTCACAGCATAATCTATATTGTGTATTTTTTGCATTTATTATGATCATATTTATTAAGAACGGGACAAATTTATAAAGAGGGGTTATCATGAAAAATGACCATGTCCAAATTTATTTTGAATTAATTTAGAATAAAATTACAAATATTACTTTTGAATAGCAAACGATAATATATATTTAATTAATATTTTTGACTGATGGTTCGTGATGGAAATTGATTTTAAATAATTTAGATTATATATATTGTGAAATGTAACGTTAATTATAAGTGTCAATAAAAATAAAATTAAATTAAAAAAAATAAAAATAAGAAAGAGAATAGATGAAATGTATTTCATAATAGAAGACATGAAATTTTATTATTCTTAAAATATTTAGGAGATAAGTTTTAAGCAAATTATCTTCAGGCTAATGTAAAATAGAATAAACATTGCGGACTTAATATATTAGAGATTGGAGTTTAATGAAATTTGACGTATTTTAAATGAAAAATAAAAAAAATCTTTGGCATTCAACGAGGGTCAAATAAATTTTGTATTAAAATATTTGTATTAAGTCTACGATCCTCACGACAAGCAATATCGGAATCCTTTTAAAAAGTGTATCTCGTTTCAATATAAGCTTGCATTCCTTTTCTATTTTCAAAATAGTATAAAAATCATAGCTTGCTAGGAAGCGACCCAATGTTCCGTTGTGACTGGCAGCTTAAACATAGATCAGACCTCTCCCAACTTCCCATGCAGTGCTTTCTAAATGTTAATTGTTTTAATATTTTTTAAGAAATAATATAGTAATTATTACAACATATTAATCTTTGACATTTGTACCGGTAGTTTATATGCACCTTTATATAACCTATTTAAAAAAAAACTTGTTTAAAAAAACAGAAATAAAGTTTAATAAATCGACTGTGGAAATAAAAACGGACGTATCCCTTAGATTTTTCTAAATAGTTTTTTTCGAATATCACAATAAATACAACTTAATATACGTTTTATTAAATAGATGTTTGCTGCGAATGCCAAATTGGCATTTCGATTTAGCTTTTAAGTTTGAAAAAGGGGGGCTTGTGAAATTTTCCACCAGGAAAAAGAGCTTCCTGTACGTCAGTTTTATTGATTGTTTAAAAATATATTAAGCAAACTTATATCAGATTGAAACAGTTGTATAATTCTTTTCAGCCATAAGTGCACTTTTTGTTAAGCTCGAACTAGATATGAGGTTTTGTTCTAGTCTCTATTTAAAATCATAAAGAAAGGTCGATGAGTTCCCAACGGCAATTAAAACCTGAAAAAGGTAGATTTGAAAATTACGAATTACTTATTATTATCTGATTTAATTCGAAAATATAAATAACCAGTTTTAAATAAATTAGGATTTGAAATCAATTTCCATCAAGTACCATCAGTCGAAAATATTAATTATTTAAATATATCTGTACAAACCGGGAATAAATAAGTATAATAACTCCACACGAGGCAATTATTGAACAATAATCTAATAACGTAAAAATATATGAATATTATAGATATCAGTTAAAGTAGATTAGAAAATATAATTCATATGTGTGGATGTTATTTATGAATGTTTTAATAATACGTTTCTAAATTATCCTGAAAAATATTGACGGGAAAAGTTTGTGAGGCATCAAAAGCGATCGATAAAGTATGTATACACACCTTGCCTTTACAATTTTTCGAGTAGCTCCTTACGCACAGGTGGTAGTATCTCGGCACTAAGAGCAGAGAAAAAGCTTGAAAGATTTTCAGGAGCCGGGCAAAAGAAAACCTATTGAGGCGAATTAACCGGCGGGATAAGTTAGATCCTGGTCCGGGATTTTTTATCTGAACTTCTTCTCTTTTTTGTGTTGAATGCTTGTTCTCTTTGATAAAATTTATATTGGTGAAGATAACGTAAGTCTTTTTGAAGGATTTGTATATGAGTTATTAAATACGTATATACATTATTAATAACACAGAATATTACGTAAGAAGGCAAAGGTTATTATAATGTATATTCTATTCTATTAATCTTATAGAATGATGTGTAATAATCATGAGATATTACAATAATCTAGCGGTTATATTTATGTTATGTTTCTAATTTGTGTATACTTAAGGTTATTTTATCATAGATTATATTAATATCAATCACTGTCAAAATTATTTTGACTCTTGGATTAGGGTAAAATCTAACATGTTGCAATTTTAATTAGTGAAGTGAAAACTAAATCAGATTGCAAACAGATTAATTAAGACAAAATTAATATAAAAAAAACGTTCTTTAAGAAGAATGAAAACATCTTTAATTATATTTGAAATTTTATCCCCATAAGTTTTATATTTTTAATATTTTCTACAAAAAGTCAATAAAATCGTTACATTTTTTTTTTGTTATTGATAAATTTAATTATTTTTAAAGAATAATCTGATCAAACGAATAAATATATTATCAGTAGACTGTTGTAAAATAATTCTAAAGAGTTATTTAAACACGATATTTTGTTGTATTTAAGCAAATTTTATCAATTAACATTTAACGGTGTAAGATTTAATACTAATTTAAAACAATAGTGTCACTATAAAATGAGCTTTATATAATATAAATTTGAATCATTATTATCTTCAGTTCTAGCTTTATTATAAGCAAATTACACTTCAATTCACCATCTTAAAAATTAAATCAGTCTCATTTGACGAGTACAGTATACAATATAAATTTTTGATAAAGGAGCACATTTTTACGTAAATGGAGTTTCCCAGATAGATACATTAACTATTCACGTTTATAGCAGTTTTTCTCATTATTTCACAGTTGAAATATTTAGAATTTTCAGACGAAGTGCCTAAAAAAGGGACGTTCATTGTTCCGCGAATGCGTCTTTTATTACAGCGGGAAGAATTTGGTGGGTCGTGCAAGACTCATTTGCATGCATTGGATGTGTTTGCTCGGCCCCTCTTTCGTTCTGACTGCCTGATATCCCGACTCTTTTGATATGGGCGCTTCGTCTTTTTATTACTTTGTTGGATGTTTTACCGCAAGTATATTGTGGCTGTATTTAATATACACATACACTTTGTCATCAATACATACAAAATCCTACGAGAATAAGATGTTCATTTTATGAATACGTTCTTATTTTTAAACTTTTTATTTTTCCATTGAGCTATCATCTGTCAAAATGATTAATATTAATTGTTTACTTGATATAATTTTTATGTTTTGAGTGTTTCAAACTCATTTTTTGCTTTGATGAATATTTGAAAACCACACAATTCATACGAACGTAACAGTTGCACTATATAAAAAAACACAATACATAAAATCAATAATGGATTTGAAAGGAAATAGAATTTTCTTATGGAGTTATTTTTTTTTATATTTCTCCATTTTATTACTTATACTGTAATACTTTCACTTAATGATACATGTTTTAAATACAGATATAAATGATTTTTTTTTTTTATTTTAATCCAATTTTCTTTCTTAACAGTTATTTACTACGAAGGACGTGGTTGAGTATTGTCAAAATAAAGAGATAATTACACATTTAAATGATGTGTAAAATTAGGGTTTTTTTATTTAAATGTAACTAAAACAATATTTATTTCATAATTTCAGTGTGTGAACAAAAATAAAGAATTGAAAGTATTAGAAACAAAATATGATACCATAAAAAATAACAAAAAGTGTGGACAAAATTTTGGTGAAACAACGAATGAGTGAAAAGTGGATGTTTTATGTTACTGTGGTGATTTTTTTATTTCATATATGAAGGATTTCAGGGGGAAGCAATTTATTGAATTCGTCAGGTCAGTCTGTTCCATATTATATTGTTATTTTAATGTTTCCAAATAAATTATAAGCCTAATTCAAATTAAGATATTAAAATTTCTAATTACTATTAAAATCGTAGCTACAATACATAGATTTGCTGATAATTTCAATGCACACATGTTTATAAATACAGCATGTTAGCCTAGATAAAGATCTGTGTGTTTTATTTTTTATAAGCAAATTTCAAAAAAAAGTTAACTGTCTGGTTTTTTATTACAATTTAAACCTAGTATATAAATAGATAATGTATTACATTAAATAATACACGTGTGTGCTTTAAAAAATGAAAATTTGATAAAGTTCATGTTGTATCACTACCTAATAATATCAATATTTATTGTTTATTCTGTTAAAGACAATATTTATTTTAAGTGATATATCTCCGTTGCTCAATATGAAGGTGTATTAAGGTTTATTTTCACATGCTTTACAAGCTACAAAGCAAAAAAAGAGGAACAGAATAACATACTTAAAAAATATATATTATCGAAAATAAGCTTGCAACCTGTAACCGAAAAGTCTATGTTACAATGCAAACGTAAATATTTTTTGTAGAATCTAGTTAAAAAGTATGGAATAAAAGCTCTTATTTTAGTGTGAAAGGCGTCCGTGTTAAATGTGCATAAAAAAATATAGCAGCTAGTTCGAGAACTATAATCGCCTAAACTTTACACAAAAGCTGCGTGTAATAAAATATGCAAAAAAACTGTATTTTGGTACTCGAGTTTATCGCATGTAATTAATATTATTTCATTTCCACTTTGCTTTAAGTATTTGACTGGACGACAGTTTACGGCTTTGGTGTTAATTTAAATTGCAAGAGGAAGACTTGTATATTAACTTTTATGAGCTTATTTGTATACGTATAATTTCATGTTGACTTTTGTATGAAAACTGTAAGAATTTCCTAGGTAAAAAGCTTTCAACAACTACCTCTTTGTGATAACTCATTAAATAAAATATCACGTCAGCACTTATAATATTTTTCTATTCAGAGTTATGTGAAAGCTTCATTTTAATTTGTTGAATAATATCTTGGTAATGAAAAGATGTCAAAGTATAATCCAGATAAATAAATATATATTATTTTACCATTTGAACTATTTTTATGGTCATAAAAAACCCGATTAAAAATCGTAATTATAATATATCTTTTATCACCATATAATTTGATCGAAAATAGATTATTTCTAAATTAATCGCTGCATATTTGAAATCAGATTTTTTTTTAAATCAAGAATTATTATATTTTGATTCAGTACATTTAAAAATAACAAGTGATGCATTCTAGTAAAAATATTGATGTTAGATATTCACATTACCATCTTTTAATACTTTCTTAACATTGAACTTATTCGAATTTATGCCATTTTTTTCGACTAAATTATCTTTAAAAAGCATCAGTATATTCATGAAATTTATCAATGATTGGGAAATATAACAAATTTGTTTGAATGATTAATTTTTTCTGCATGCTTTTTAAATCAAACGAGCACAATAATTTAAATATATTTTGCAATTTTATGCCATAACTTTTCGATACCCTCTGTTGGAACAAAATTGTCATCCGGTATGTGAAATCATAAAGTTTACGTATGAAAATGAAGCTTTATACCTTTATAATCCTTATATCATTGGCACAAAGTCCGTAAAATATAAAAGCTCGCGTCAAAGATTTGTTTTATATGTCGGTTTTGTGTTTGGCGCTTAGTAAATATTTAATTCATTTCTAACTGCTCGTTTGAAATGGGTTATTCTGAACAAAGGAAAATATCCCAAATTCGGAATCGCAATAAATTTATAAATTAACTGATTGAAAGAATTCTACGGATGAAACAGTCCTGCATATCTAAGTAACTGTATAACGGTTTACTTTTCAGTCGTTTCTGTTTAATTCAGAGATAGAAAGTTACTTGTAAAAAAACTAGAGCTTTTTTCAAGAAGTCTTCGAATTGTACCTAAGATTTTTAATTTTAGCAAATACAATTACTAAAAACAAATCTTTCTCAATTAATTTGTGTTTTATACAAAGAAACCACAGGAAATTAACATTTCATCCAAATTTTCATTAAAAAAGGCAGTTTTAATGTTTAGCTCTTGACAGCTAATTCCCACTAAAAATTTATACAATATGTGTTTATTTTTTTAATTTGTATCGGCAATAGTAAAATAACTATATTATTGTACTAAAATATATTCTTTGGAGGTCATCATTTATTATTATAATTGGATGCCACGACAAATACGAATTATAAAAAAAAACTAAACATATTATGGAAGAAAAATAAATTTCTAATTTACTTGGGTACTATAGTTACATATATGAAGCATAAATAAGAAAGAGAAATAAAGTTTGTAAATGAAGACGTAGATGGATGTGTGGCTATAGAAGGAGACAAGCATTCCTGCATGTTTTTTCAAGGTCATGGATTTTGTGCGAAAAAAATAGTTTGATTTTAAGAATAAGCCAAGACGTGGACTTTCGTGTAAATTCAAATTTTAATTAAAAGTCTGGAAAAAAAATTATCATTTATAGGTCTGACAACCATATAAAATTGTATATTATAAACAAATCACATGGTTTTTTAAAAGTTAATTTTCATAAGTGAGGTTTTATGTGCAAGCACATTTCTACTTATGCTAAACTTTTACTCTATATGTGCTAGCGTACTATAACATTTTTAAAGCGAAAACGTTGATTTGAGTCCGCGGCGTGTACCTAAGCTGCTTAGAGTGCTGTCATGACAATAAAACCTCGACTTTCCGTTTTTATTACACTCCCACAATTCTTTTCATGGGCGGAATTTTTTTTCCAAAAAGAATCGAAATCAAAAGAATTTCACTCAGAATTGCTAATAGCTTTTAAAACGAAAAAAGTGTTGAACAATAATGAAATAAAAAAAATACATAAAAAACTACCATAACTTTATTACTTGAAAAAGTAATAATTGAGATAAATTGACTTGATAAAATACCAATTTCGATAATTGAATAATTATATTTAATTATATTTTTAAAGAAATAATATAAAATAAATAAAAGAATCTCAAATAATATAAATCGTTTGAAATTTTTAAGTTTCTATCGAAAATATATTTTCGAACAAAACGTTCTGAATTTTATGGAGTGACTTTCGCCGAGCAGATTCCAACCCGAACATTTTTCGATAAAACTCTTTCTTTGAGACTCCATAGAGCGTTAGTCGCATCTAGTTGGATTAAGAATACATTGCTGACGGGTCTTAGGCCTGACTTAGGGATTAGGAGTGTTTGAAAAAGGTTCAAATCCCTATACGCTCCCAGTTGATAGGTATCACCCGACAGCCGGGTCATTTAGTTGCAAATCTCCCACGAAAATAATATATGTTTGCATAGTTAGTATGTATTGAATTCATTATTAAAACTCATATCCAAAAAATATATTTTGTGCTAGGTGTAGGATATAAATTTTGTATGACATGTTTCCTTTAATATTAAATTCGTTTGTTGTTGGAGGATTATCAAGATAAGCTTAGGTTTTTGAGGTGGATGACTAATTTACAATATTTTTTATTGTGGCGAGGGTTTATGGAAGTTGGCCGTACATTGATATCACTAATCTGTTTATCTTCTTTTATTTAATTACACATTCTTTTTCATAAATATAAATATATTATTTAAAATATAATATATAAATTTACATACACCATAATTACTTAAATATAGTTGAGAATGTCATAATATTCCTCTGTGATCAGTTTTTATGTGCGTCATTTATATCAAAAATCTATAGTATTATTTATATCTATATAATACAACCACACACATATATATTTAAAGATTTTTAATTCTGTTTAAAAATATAATTATTAATGGAAGTTGCTTAGCGGTTTTCTTTATACTCATTATGCTAAAATAAGAAGATTCAATCAAACCTTGTTTTGATTATAAATATATATTTTATATTTAAAATTTAATTGTCAAATTTTTTCTTAAAACAATTAATACCCACAGTTCGGCTACAATTAATCACGTCAAAAATATGGTTGTTCACAGCATGAACACACAATGAATCATTCTCCACTTTTCAATTTGGTTCGAGTGTTTCCTATTATGGATTTTCAAACGCGAACAAAAATGGACCGCATTCTTTACTTGGGTCAATGATACCAGTGCGGCATAACAAGCAAGGAGGTAATTAATGGTTCGTCAGTTTGCCGAAACTTGCGCCCGGATCTTTTCCTCCGCGATAATGTTAGGCAGATTGATGACACCCAACGCCGCCGTCTGCCCGTCTGATACTTGCTGAAATGTGCGGTTTTTCGCACAGTTACCCATTAAAATGATATGTTTTCCCAGACACCGTTCACACTCCAACGATGCTGTATGTCCTTAATTATTTCATAACTATTCAAAATGGCTAACCTTGAGGTGTGACCATTTCAAATTATTAAACTCACTAAATGAAAGTCTTTTCATCCCCAAATCATTTATCTTCAATGATGATTCTATGCTTTTGCGTATAAATTTATTTGACCCGTGAAAACAAACTCATCTGTGTGAATTCTATTGTATTATGATATGTCTACCCAATTTGAAATCTTTTGTTCCATTAAAGCCTTTTGTAGTATTATTCTTTTCTTTGTCGTATTCTTACAGCTATTTTTTGATACAGAAAATGTATTTGCTTTTACATGTTACTGTCACAATATGCTTGCTTATAAAATGGTGTAAGTAATGTGAAAAAAGAGTTAAATCTTAGAATTAACACAAAATCGACTTCTCAAGAAACAATTCCAAGACGTACGATGAGTACGATTCTTATTCTGATATACTCGTATATTATTACTCTGCAATACTAAGCCACTATAAACGGAAAAATATAGAGCGATCGATCCAACCGATTTCCTGTATGACTTAGGAGATTTCTATTCCTATCATTTAATAGGAATATGTTCAGATTATTTTGTGTCAGTAAGCTAATCTTATTTATACTTAAAAAAAACGTCTAAAATACGTTATACTAATGTTCTCCCCTATGGCATATGCTTCAGTGTATGGGGTTACGGATTAGAATCGTTTACTTACTGATCTTTTCTTTGAATCCAGAAAAAAAATGGGATAATTAATAAATTGGGCAAGAACCAGTTGTCGTAAAAAATAATTATTTTTCATGCATCTCGAGATAAAAATTCGATTTCTCAAATGAATGTCTTTAAACTGTGGAGATCTATTTATATTCTACACTTTCTAATTGGACATATTATAAATAAAATTGTACTTTCTTATTGAGTATTTTTTTATTTCGTAGAAGTTTTATTTATGATACAATTTAATCATTAATATTGTGAAAAAAACACAACAAAAAAATTGTAGCAAGTTTAATGAAATTAAAAATGTGTATAGACGGCTTCGCGTATTTCTTGAAATCATCCACACGTGTTCTCAAAGTATTCAAATCCAAGAAGTAAATTCAATTTACCAGAATTTGTGATACCATGAATTCAGCAGTTTGAAGAGACAGCTGCATCGGCACACCCAACTGCGCAGCGGCAATTGTAAATTAATGCAAATACCTTTTGCCAACAAACTGTCTACCTCTTTACCAACTCTATTTTCCTGGTATGAGATTTTATATTATTAAAATGCATATCCTTTTCACTTGACTAAATTTAAATACATGAATATTTTAATTCACACAGTTATAGACCATTCAAGTATTGTTAAACTTTTGAATCATTTGAATTTTCATTTATAATTTAAAAAATCATACAGTTTTATAAATAGTTTTCAACATAAACAAGTATTATACAAATAATATAAAACAAATTGCACAGTGTAAATCTATTAATTACGTTTGCTCTCAGTGCATAATTATGAACCCTTCATTATATTTAATTAAGAAAAGCGTGAAAAGGCCAGGCCGTAGACAAAAATTAACTTCTAATAAATATTTTCAGTGATCGTTTTATTTTTAAGATTAATATATAAATAATCTAGCATATCAATTGTATGAAAATATGCCACGCTATTAGCGATCAAAGTCCTTATAAAAATGTGCTTTTAAATCATTCGAAATTGTGTATTATGAATTCGATATAAAATAAATCTTACATATAGTCTATTAAATGAATGACTATTTATATAAAACGAATGATCGAAAGAAACTTGTAAAAGATAGTATACTTTTTAGGGAAAAGGGTTAATTTAAATTTTAGTATCACTTCCAGTGTATCGTTACAATTTTTTTTAGGACTTAAAGTAAAATATACTTGCAATTATAAAAATGCAATGTTTAAAAATATAAATATTGCCTCTAATAAGTTAAACAAAGTAGCTGTTGATATTTCACAATTACCATATCAGGTATGTATTTTTTATAATATTGTATTATACAGTGAAATACATAAATATCCTTTATACACCAACGAAAAAAGAGTTAAAAACTGACACACCTATATTCATAACGAACTGGGTTAGTTATACTATAACAAAAATAAATCTTTGAGTATATGTAATTATATATTATACAGATTATTGATTTAATATTGATTTTGTACAAGTAATTATACAGTGCCACTTGTAATTCCGTGAACAAAAAATACCTTGTCACTTTTGTGAGATATAACATTGAATAATTATTGATTTAATCTCCCCTGAATTTAATATTGACAAAATTAGTTATAAGTATGACTATATTTTATCCTTAAATAAAAATAAGATTTTTTATTGAATCACTTATCCAAGAAGTAACCGACCATAATGAAATGAGTCTCACGTAGTCAGTCGACCAGATGTAATTCACTTTGCAACCTAAATTCTACGTTGTTAGCTATCAACTGCTGGCAATTTTGTTCCTTAAAATTCAAAACGTTAGGTTTACCAAATTTATAGATGTTATATAAGCTTGCTATTATACATCAATTCTCGAGTAGACTCGAGTATGACACTAAAATGGAAAACACATTTATTATAAGTGATAGTAAGAGATTCAAGTATACATTATTATGCATGTGGCTCCATGACAACTGCATTATTTAAATAAAATATAAAAATCTACCAATACTGGAATTACATAAATTAGGTATAACATGTCTTGTAATTAATTTCTGTGTTACTGTGAACACTTGTGTGCGCAGATGTCTCGTGAGCACTTGTCATGTGAGCACATGTCCGGTCCGCAGCTGTCATGCGTGCAGTAGATTCTCCGGTTACATATTCATGCATACTTTTCATTGACTAATAGTCTTCATAGTACATTACTATTGTATAAAAATAAAGTTTAAATTTAAAAAAATCTGCGGGAAAAAAATATTGATTTTTATTGTGTGGTATTAAGTAATAAGCTTCTAAGTAAAATAGTCGTCATATAGTTATCAAATATTTCTTTACATAAAATTTGCGTAAAATTTTTTCTAAAAAGCCTCTTTAAAATATTCATAAAAACATTTTACGTCATATCACTTTGCCATTATTTCCATACGTCATATTTATTTTGTCTTTCTTCTCTGTACGTCTTTTATACACTTTGCCCCACCAGCTAATTCAATTTACACTACAAAAAGCTGTTTTCTTAGAAGATTTTCTTCCTTTATGAAAAGTATTAGGACTCCGTACACATATGATAGGATGTTTTATTTAAAAAAAATGAATCCTATACTACGAATATTGTTATTAAAGATTTGAATATGATATAAATATTTGTACATGTTTTCTAAAGATCGTTTTTGTTAAGATTCTATTGTACATCCTATGAAACCTCATATTTATAAATGATATTATATTTACAATATACTTTCCTTTCCACAGTACAATCTTTTCAAAAAACATTTGTCAATAAAGTGTATTTAACATTTTTTAAATTAAAATAAATTGATTTCAAATATAAAACTATAAACTAGGCATCAAACATGTTTTATACCTTATAAATAAAAACCTACGTGTTCGCCGTCAAAGGAATGAAATTTAAATAATATAGGGGCTACAAAATTCCTAAAAAACTCCTGATGTTTATCTATATATTAGTTTTGTATACACCTACTAAAGAATCCAGAACTTACCGTGTTATAACCGTGTCTTTTTATATAAAGTATTTTGATTTTATTATAATCATTATATTAAAACAGTGCGTAATATACTATTTTATTTATAATTACGTATACTTATGAAACCTAATTATACTATCATTTTAAAGTATAGTTGGATAAATTAAGTTTTTAACTTATCTTATGCAGTATTTTAGTAAAAATTGTTTCATATTGTTGTAATAAAAGAAAATATTAAACCTAAAAACCAACAAAAAACGATTTAGATAAATGTTTAATTGGATGAATAAATATTTTAAATAAAAAAAAACGTCGTAATTGTCCGGAAAATGTCATAATAATAAAATATTTAGCATGGAAAGGTATTTTTTCAAAATCGTTTTTATACATTGAAACATTATAAAAATATTTTTTTATATATTCTTGAACGCATCGTACTGATATTGTATATTATACAGGCGTGTATGTGAGAAGAGAAAATCAGCTCCCGTTAAAAAAAACCCGGCAGTTGTATTTGCAAGTCATTTTGATATGTTTGTACTGAAAAATCTGAATCTGCACCGTCCCGAATGCGCACAGAGGGAAATGTTAAAGGAAGCACGACACGGCAAAGCTTTCCAGAGGAAACAGGCAGTACTAAAACGGATCGCTTGTGTATGCCTACCCGTATAGGTTTATATCGCACAACTCAAAGGCTTTTGGGAATTTAAGCCACCAAGAAAAACTTCCACCATTAAGCGTCGGAAAACTGGAATGGCAGTTTTGAAATTTTGATTCCGATGCTATCTGGGCTTATCAACATTTTATGCTTATCTTTATAATTCTGTTTTATATCCACCAAACAACTGAATACTTTATTGTTTTATTCATACATAACATCTTTCCGACAATTTCTATTTATAATCTTTGTTACACAAATAATATATTTTCAATGTATAAAAGACAAAGACCTCTTTATTTAATCTTTATCCTATTCCGAAGGAATATTATTTCACAATTTTTACTTTGAAGGTTATTAAAATAATTATTTTGATAATCCAATGCCTACTCAGTTAGTTCAAGTTTGATTTTCGTTGTATTATAGAATAATAATACTCTTTCAAATATTGATTTTTACTTACAAATTTATTATCCTCCTATTTATTGTCATTTCTTGATGTCAAAAGAGACAACCGAAAGCTATATATTGTAAAAACCTAAGCATATATATATACGTAACTCTGCACTTGGTGTTTTTAATTCATGATAAATGAATAAGATGGTGTTAATAATATATTAATAATGATCGCGAATAATAAGTATACACATATAAATAACGTTAATAAAGGGGAAAAACGTGCTTAATGTAATAAATGTTACCACAATACTAAAAATAAGAATACCCGAATCTTACGAAAAAATTATTGAAACATGATTATGTAGGAAATATTTAAATTGTTATTGCAGATCGAATCATCGATCGATTTCGAGATGACTATAGTCCGTTAGTATTTAATATAATTATATATTATTCAATAATGTTACTACTAACATTAATAAAATATCATACTTAATATCGTGGCATAGATATAGAAATGTCTATGTTATGGGACGTCTTTAGGTACTCTCCACTTAAGATGTTGACTTGAGTAAAAAAATAAATTCCCAATAAAATCATTATATTGTATTTAATTCTTTGCTTAAAATATCAAAACATCCAGTCTATCTCAATTGAACGGGATTTCCGCCCAAAACTACCTATTTTTTACTACAGCTTCTATTCATTGCTTAGACCTTTTAATGTTACAATCTTTTAATTTAATTCATGAATATATTTTTAGAAACACTCAGACAAATCCGATCATCCGAACATATAAAAGTTTTAATTAAGTTTTACGAAGGTTATATATCTCTAATTTAATTTAAGAAACGTCTGCAATGCAAACACATGAAACGACATATTTATATAATTTCCTTTTGTTGTACGCTAAGGACCATTTAAAATACGTAATAAAATAACCCAGTGGATGGATGATATAAATTTCCCACATGAATTGGCTGGCGTTCCGACTTTGCATCCACACATTCATGCGGGAAAGCGTCGAATTCAATTTACACATAATTGGATTTTGGTTTTCCCTGCTTCTCTTATCCGACATTCTTTGTCTATCATACTCCAGTGCTCAAAATCTTGGTGCATTTGAATCTGATATTGAAATGTTTCATGCATAAAAACAATGTATAATTATTTAATATATTCATATGACAAAAATTCAATTTCAAAACCTTATTCGAATGAAAGACATAAATTTATAATTTATACTGTTATACGAGAAGTGTAGTTTCAAAGTGAACTTATTTCACTTTACTATTAACAACTAACTATCTCTCACCTTTCTTGTAAAATCTTACTATCCCTTTTTTTAACTGAAAAGACGAATCCAAATTATTTTTGATTTTATCTACATTTTATTGTCTTCCAATGAAAGCTCTAAAGATCAAAATAGGTCGTTATCAAAAGAGTCGAAATCTAGCTAGTATGGAGGATAGGGTAGAGCTTGCAGCTTAGTTGTTTTAACAGATTAGTTTAACTTTATGTGAGCGTTCATTATCATTCTGTAAAATGACTAATCCTCAGTTGAAAAAACCTGGTCGCTTTTTTCGCAGTTTTAATGTGAGCGTATTTAATTTTCAACAATAAACCTCAACAGTTATCGTTTCACCTAGCTTAAGAATTGCACAATGAATAACTCCAGTCATATTCCACCAATCATGTAAAAGATCCTTCCAAAGTGTCAATCCTGACGTGGGCGTTGGAGTGGGTGGTTTTTTTTAAAAATCCATTTTTTTTTTATTAAATATCGTCTCCAATGATAATTTGCGGGAAAAATGTTGCGTTTTTGCTTAACAACAATGATGCATATGTGTTCTGGCACTCTATTTTTTCATACTTGGGCAGTTGTTGCGGCATTAAAATACCCATCCTGCTTATTTTACCAAGGCGTTTTAAATGAAAATGCATAGTTTGTGTTGAAGATAAGAGTTTTTGTGATATATATTCAATTGATTAACGAGGGTCTGGTTTAATATAAGACCCTAGCATATTTTCACGAAAACTTGTGGGTCGTCCTGATTTAGGGGCATCCTGTAATTTTCTGTCGCCCGATTTAACGTGTCTGAACCAAATTTGACATTTGTATATCGTTAGAGCTGGTCTATAAATTTCATTGATTGTGTTTGTGGCCTTGGTCGTATTCAAACCCTGATAAAAAACCAACATAACATTTCATCGGTTTGGCTTTCGACGTAATATAAAAAAAAGTTACAAAGATATTTCTTTTACCGTGTCTGGACACAAACTGAACCTTAACTAGATCGTGCGGAAATAATGGATTTCTTCCGAGATGATCTATAATAATATTTTATTTGCTGTAATTTAAAGTTCTTAATAGTGCATAAATTTGTGCACTACATCTCAGAGTAAATGCTTGTAGGCTTGAAATATAATAGATTTTAATGAATAAATTGGAATTCGCTCTCTTCTATATTATATATATTATGATAACTTAATAACACAAACTGTTTAGTTCTCCGAGTATTCAAGTCACAGAGATGACATTTTAATACTTATTTTATTTTACGTTCGCCTGAAAAAGGGCATTTGAATCATCACAATTATGCTATTTATGATAGATTAATTCACCTGATCATCAATAGGTTTTCAGTCAGTTTTTCAACTCACTGGCAATCACTCATATTTGATTTGTAACATGGCATTCTTCTTAAAAATAGGCATGGAGTATAATACTATATAAAATTTTCTTACGATGCAATCGTTCCGTCTGTATTAAATTGATATCATTTGATAGAGAAGGAATTGAAGTTGGGTAATATGTTCAAATCATTCATATTTACGCAATCCAATACAACTTACCTATTTTTAAAAATTTCATTTGTTATGGTGTTGTTTGAAACAATTATTTCTGGCATCTAAATCTGATAAGCGATAAATATTACAACAATGTTTTATTGATAGTGTTTAAATGTCTTGCATGTTTATGAAATAATAAAAAAAAGAAACTCAATCTATTATATAATCATTTTAAATTTCAATTTGATTTTATTTCAACAATATGTTTTGTATATTTTCTGTGAATGTGAATTCGAAACATGATTATTTTTCACAACTGCATTATTGATCAATATTAAAAATAGTCCCCGAGACAGGCTAGTGTACGAGAAGTTACCGAAAGCGGTTACACAATTTTGTACATACCGCAAACTCTACACTGGCGTAAGTTGAATATAAATAATCTTTAATATTGCCAGGCGCTTTTCGTATACATGCACATATTTTTCCTTCCACAGTTTCATGTATTTTTTCCATATACTATTATATATGAATCTAATGCTAAAAACCGTGGCTTGAAGGAATTTTATATTGAAAAACTCGATATTTTTTTACATCACGACTGATGTATTCTCATTGAATCCTCACTTTTTTTTTGGTTAACACAGAAGACCGAGCAAATAGATTTGAAATAAAATTGTACTACATTTTTTGGCAAGGAACCGTATTTACATAAAAACCCAATTCAATCCCGCTACAAATTAAATATGTATGTTATTTTTTTTCAAAATCATCAGTATACGGTAATTTCACTGTCTCAAATCTAAATCAAACATAATTATACTGCGAATATGTATATTCTAATAAAGTTTTTATAACATAGTGATTTTGTAGAAAAACAGTTTATTATCATGTATAAATTGTACCACAAAGTATTTACTACTAACTAATTACATTATAAAAATACAGATTATATTGATAAATTATATAAAATTTGTTGAAATGTACTGTTTAGTATTTTTTTAAGTTGTAAGTGACATAGTAAACCTCTAAGATCGAGGTCATCCTCTTTTGAAAGATTTTGTTTCAAACCAATTATTAAAAAATATTTAAAAATGTACAGTATTTAATCAAATAAAATTTTAAGCAAATAAAACTAAAGTTAGCCACCTTTTTCATCGTGTCCGCTCTGAAAGTGGATAATATGCAATTAAATAGTGTGAAACTGTCTGCTCTGAAAAATTAAAAAACGTGGAATTACCACTATGTAAAGAGATATTTGGTTTTATATTCACTGGAATTGAAAAATTAAGATTTTTATTTTAGGCCAGTTGAATAACCATATTAATTTACAATTTCACGGTTTTATTACAAGTAAACAATAAAACAGTTTTTTCATAATAATTTGAAAACGGTCAAAATCTGTTAAATATTTTTCTTTCATTAAAAAATTTGGTCAATGTTTGGGTATGTTAAAACGAGATTTTTTTCATTTACAATAACATAGCAAAAAAGTGATTATGCTTTTTGTGAATTAATCTTTCTATAAACTTTCATTACCGTGTTGTAATTTTCACCACTTAACGATTTTTCGTCAAGCATATTACGATTTAACTCAACATGAGTTGTAAGTTGGTTGGTATATCTTGTTTTATGACGCGATAATAAAAAACCAGAATGAGATTTGAATCCATCGTAAAGCTGACACGGAAAGGTTGTCTCAGCGGATTTTGAAAGTCTACCTATATCTTCTTCTAGATGACTCATCAACAAAACGGTTTATACATTTAATGTTTATTTAATATCAATATAACGACCGAGACAAGATTTACTATGAGCTTTATATCTATCAAGGTATCGAGTATAAAACGATATGACAATAAAGCGATATACGTTGTTAAAAAACTGTCCTTTATTTATGGTTTAAAAATTGATTTTATTAGATTGCCACCGCAACAAAATATTAGGTAGATATTTATTTTCAAAAGTAATGTAATTTTAAAATTTGAAATAAAGCTTGAAATGTATGACATACTCAGTAAAACAGTATACTATTTAGTTTATATATGGTGTATGTAATTTATCATACGTAGAAGTTAAACTAGATAAATAGTTTCTTAAAATATATGCTTGTTAGGAATGAAATATGTTGCTGTATAATGAACATAGTCGTATACTTCTTACATTAAATGATAATAGAGGTTTTTTAATATCTAATTTATCAGAAGAGATTGTTTTTAGTATAATAAACATGTTACACAAATCGTAAATTTAATGATATTGTGAATATTTTTTTCTTAATTTCTCTCTATTTTTTATTGTGGTCACTCTTAGAATATAATATACAGATCATTATTGTTGAGAGGTTATATCATGCAATATATGAATCTGTGCGAATTATTTGTCAGGTATTTTTCTTTTGAAATTGTTGTCAGCCAATTGAGCATTGAGTCCTTCCTACATCTTACAATTATTCGAAGTACTTATTTATTTTCATACGTATACATATTTTGAAACATAACCTCTTATATACATTTTTTTAAATATGAGAAAAGTTTTGTAGTGGAAACTTGTTGAATTGTTTCATAAGATCAATGTTGAACAAATTTATAACTATTCCTATTTATGTTGAAAATACATATGATACCTTTTTAATTTAACAAAAAACCATAAGAAAAATTATGGGAAATTAATGAAAATAAAAATTTCCTCCTGATCAATTTAACAAGTATGTATGATACGTGTTGCCAATTTATGGCATTGGATAAGTTGTTTTTTGAATTATAATTTTATGTTCACGAAGCCTTTTTGAAATCAACTAACACATTTTCCATGATTCTTCAACCTTAATTCACATTTTTCATTGTTGTATTCACTATAGTTTTTTGCATTTATTTCAAAAGCAATCCGCTGGAAAAAAATTTCCTCCGTATAAAACAGAGATAAGAGGACGTCTCTTTTGCGCAGAAGAAAATTGAGTGAAGTAAGCGGGATTGAAGAAATAGAGGAAGTCAAATGAAACAGGGCAAGGTAACGTGCAAGAGTGGGAGGTAAGCGACGCTAGAATAACCCTAAAAAGAAATGTGTCAAAAGTATAAAAAAACCTTCATAAATGCTACCGAACGCAGATATATAGAGGTAGCCTATACAAGGTATCTAGATACCAAAAATCGGTGAAAAATTTCCATAATGCAATATACGCTATGAGGTATTTTTACGTGCATTTTGTGTATATGAGAGGATAAAAAGCAAACGTGTCAGTATAAAGCATATCGCATTTTGTAAAGGCGTTATTTGATCATCGAAATACGTAGTTTTTTGTAAGAAGGAAAAATCAATAAACAATATTGTTTGTGTACATTGTTAAAAGTACTTTGACGTACGCATGAAAAACGTGGAAAAGCATGTATGACAAAGAGGTTGCTTGTTCAATAGGAGTTTTAATTTTGTGCGTAGCAATACATTTTCATTATAATATCTCATTGATAGAGTTTGTTTGTACTTTTGAAAATAATTTACATAGAAATTTCGTTGACTACGCTGAACTTCCACAATATTGAGCTTAAGATCGATATACTTGAATACAATGTATGCTTGTAATATATTTAGTGATAAAAATTTCATCCATCTTTTAATTTATCATAGTTTGACAATAATATATGTTTGTAATCGGTAAATTATTTATCATATCAAGGGTAACGGACGAAAATGACGTATTTTAAATAAAATGCTTAGATCTGAATAAAAATAGAATTGTTAGTTATTTCATACAATATGTTTTTCTTTAGTAGATACCACTTTTTATGTGCTTAAACAGTTTTGAATTCATTCAGAATATATTGAACAGGTTTTGACACGAAATATTCTTGGACGCCGATTTTCACCTCTTTTGGTTAAAAAAATTATGAATGTCATTTTTAAGCACATAACATCTAAAGATTTTTATAAATATCGAATTTTGACGCCTCGTTTATTTTGTACATAATTATATTACTGATTATAAAATATTGATTGCAAGTAATGTTACAAAATAGTGAATCGGATATTTTTATTTTATATCATAGAAATCTTTATAGTTAAATTAATTAATAGATTAACATCATATTCGTCAGAATTAATCAATCGATACGTTTTCTAAAATGTCAGTTATGTCATTAAAAGATAAATGTTACGTTATCATATCTTATGTTTTCACGTTTAATAACACTAATGGCTTGTTATTTTCGATCAACCCTGTGGTGAAAACGAGCTTTTACATGCAGCCAGCATTAAATAGAGCGACACGTTTTGCTAACGAATGCGATGTGATGCACTCTAGCAGTATGAGAAGGGCTTAAGGTCGCTTCGCAGCTTTTAGCTGACCGTACATAACACCGAACCTCCCTCCCAGCAAACCCCACATTTTGTCGACGGTAATGCACCACAACGCCTCGTATCTGGTTTCACAAATTCTTGGTTGTAAAATAGACAGTCTTCAATATTTTCATTTTAAATATGTATTTATATTTTATTTTTTAATCGTTAAAATTGGTATTTATTTACAAAAGAATAAGAACACTTATATACTTATAACAACCATGGGTTTTTAACTAACTTTTTAGAAAAGAAATAATCCAAAACTAACACCTTGAAAACTCGTATATTCTTATTGAATTATGGTAAAGCTGCAAGATTATTCTAAGTAACATTGATTAAAGTATGCAACTTATTTATTTGATACTATTTATATAATGCTTATTACTATTTCACATTATGTCATTATATTTAAAGGATTGT
>JAGVSQ010003497.1:0-21457 GCA_022683975.1 Rhyacophila evoluta
AAGAAGCACAAAAAACGTATGTATATATTTTTATTTTATTTCGGGCTAAAGTCAAGCGTATAAATATATAAATATATTATTTTTAAATTTGGAATTTGTTTAAGAAAAATGGGAGGATCGTACAGTTTTGCATCTAAATTTTGAAATATTTATATAGCTATGGGGTTCAAACCAGTAATCTCTGGAAGTAAATCGAGTACACAATTTCATTTTAAACTACATCAGGATATGAGAAAAAAAATGATATATTGAATACTTTCTTTAGACTCTATTAATTTGATAAAATTCTTCGTTTATAACTTAAATAAGAAAAAATAATCCTTGGATGATATTAGTTACCAGATGTTACTTAAATCAGAATTAAATAACGTATTGAACTTGGTATTTTAAATCGCCTTAGAAATCTCTAGGGGATTTGTTTTTTTTTCTAATATAATAAGAAAGTGGAGCTACAAATTCTAATTTCTTTGTAAGCCTTTACGCAAAAAAAAATATATAAAGTGAGATTGCAAAGGAGGCAGGATAATTTTGTCGTTTAAGAAAAGGAATTTCGCTTTGGTAATGAGGGTGTCATGTCATCAAAAGAATTATGGTTCTGTGAACATACCTTCATTATCTTGCGCAACATTTTGAATTTTGGCGAAAGGATAATGTCAAAATGTGAAAAATCATTAACCAAAAAATCCCTCCTAAATCTATCCATTTTTATTACGCCTAAAATGATAATTTATTACTATTTCAATTTAAATCTCTTGCCGGCTTAATATTTTTTCAAAATTGAGGGATTCTGGCGTAAAATTCTCTCATTTTTATTTAATTTTTATAAAAAAATATTGAATTATATTTAAGCATACACACAGTTTCTTTAGTAGCACTTTATGATATATAAAAAAGAAGACTTAAAAACACAAAACAATTGTTAGACTTTCTCGATATGATCACTAACAACGATGTATTTATATAGCTCGATAGTATTCAAAAGGCGTTACTAAACAGTCATGAAATGCGTGTAATAGTTTTATTACCCCTTTATTTGCTGGGATATAATGATGACAACATAAACTGAAACTTTTTTGAATAGTTAGTTAGCTGTCTAGATGAAAAATATAATGCACGACGTCGAATTAAAACTGTGTATAATTTATTCAGTGATTACGTCGAATCTTGTCACTTTCACTATGCTAAAAACAGTTCATATATCGGGATCCGCTAAGCAAATAGTTAAAATATCTAATATATCCACTTACTTAGATCAATTGCGAGTTATTCTGCTGAATCGGGTGAATATATTTTTATAGAAGATACTGATATACAAATATTTCTTTCATGAAGTTAGTATTATATCCATTTAACATCTTTCTTCTATTGAAACATGATCCTATATTTACATACTGTATTGTGCAGCATACGTCTTTAAATAATACTTTGTATAATAGAATATTTTTTTATGTATCCTATTATCCAGTCAAAATTATTGATTTTTTTAAAATCAATTTTTTTATTGGACTGATTGGTAACTTTTAGTCCGACTATTCGCTGGCTTAAAATTCAGAAAGACCATAACTTTACTACCGTCAAGATGTATTTGGTAAAGTTAAAAAATGAGCTGGGAGATTGTTAATTAATTTAGAAGTGAGATAAAGTCCTGAAGGCACCAACAAATCTTTTAAACATTGAGGAAATGTTGCCAAAGGAGTATCACTTTACGAATATATTCACAAATGTTACTACAATACATCGAATTACCAGCCCTGTTAATGATGTGTATTTTAAGATGATTGATAAAAATAAACTAATAATTTTTTATAAAATATTCACAGTTTAAGTCAAACACAGTAAAAGGATATTCAACTTTTGTGAAGTATTTTCGGTTGAGTGAATATGGTTGAAAAAGAGAACTAGGTATAATTTGAAAAACCACGTACAGTGTTAAAACCGGGTTGAAATAAAAAGCTGTCGTTAAAGCACACCCTTTTGACGTGCTATAGAGCTTTTCAAGTAGTTTGATTTCTTCACGGAACAGCGGTTTTCAAACCATTCAATAATAAAATACCTATTATTTGTAACCACATTAAATCCATAAATCGAAGCATATAAATATGTCTATAAGGTTAAATAAGTCTCCGCAACATCGAGTCTTCTTAGCAAAAGTTCATTTCAGTCAACTATCCAGTTCAGTAAACATCATGTGTAGTTTTTTTATTTAACTACAAGCTTTGAATACGCAACCTTTGGCTTGTTATTATTATGAACTATGTAACATATCAGTTTATACGATATTATCATAATATACTATCATTATTCAAATTATATATATAACATGCCCGCCCCAAAAATAGAGGTATGAAGATGTTGACTACAGAAATGGTGTATATCTGTAATATGAAGACACATTTTGACAGTTTTGTTTCATGAGAATTGGTTTTCAATCAATTGCTTAATCTATTGTGTATTTAGCTTTGCGTCTTTGGACTTTTAAACTGCCGTAGAATAGATAATACTACTGATTTAACACCCGTATGCAATCAGCTGAAGATTTATCGATAGGTAAATATATGAATAGGTTTATTGTAATAAGAATATGATATTGTATGTAACAGTCAAATAATTGAAATTCGTACACAAATAAATATTACACCAAAAGTAGTAATACATTAATTACCAGTCTCGATTATTCGAAATATTTTTAAAACTCTTTGTACGTAATTTAACTTGAACTATTCAGATGAACTATTAGTATCAAATGTATTAAAAGCGCCATTTAACTACTGCTTTGACCCAAAAGATAGGCATAAGAGAAACTTTTTATGGAACGGTTCCAAAAGCACTTTATAATGATTCATTCGCATTATGCATTCATATTCAAAAGAAATTTCACATTTCAGAATAATGTAACTCAGTAACCATAATATCATGGATGTGCTGAAGATATCAATTTAAAAATCACTTATAGCCGAGATAATATTTTATAATAATAGTTATGATTATTTTATTCTATTTTTTGTGTCACTTTTTATTGTTGGTACTGTTTTATGTGAAAGTTATTATTTTTGGTTCTCATATTTTTTCGCCCTATATCTTTTTAGCAGCATTTAAATTTTGCGCTTTTTCTATTATTATTAAATATTTTTTAAATTAATGAAATATATTATTATAAATTAATTAAAGATTTACGTATTTTAATAAAGTTGTGTAATTCATATTCTGAGCTTAAATATAATTAATGTGTATATACATGAATGTGCATAATAATTTACCGATATATTTTCATTTACGTTTATTCCATTTAGAATGATTTAGTGTATGTATGTATATACTTTTACATCAATATTTAAAATACGTATTAGAATGCAAGCTTTGTAAGCTCACTCAAATGATTTATAGCGAAAGCTTTGGAAGTATTTTTCAACAATGGAATATATATTCTTTTTTTATTTGTGAATGTTCAATCACGTAATGTTCGAAAATAGCTATTAACAAGGAGTATTTTCCACAAAATAATAAAATATTTTTATCGACATTATCACTTTACTTCTAATAAATTAAATTTTTGTGATCTAAAATTATAGCAATTCTACTGTAAAATGCTTTATACGACTTATAGTGAGTGCCTATTTACAGTAAGTGCTGATCCTAATCTTTTGATTGCCAATAATTAAAGAGAAATCATATAATTTAATGATAAAGATATGTCGTAGAGGTAAAAGTACTGTGAGCTTTGTGACTTTAAATAAAGAGATGAATTAAAGATTTGAGATAGAGAAATAAGACGTTTTAAAATTATATACTTAAATAGATTGTGTACATAAAAACTGACAAAGATTTTTATCATTAATTTTATAATCAAAATAAATAAAAGGTGTTTGAACTTGATATATTTAATATATTTGTTTTAAGTGATGTCCTTCTTTTTGTAATTCTTAAAATATAATTCAATCAAATTGTTACCAAACACTAATCTACAAAATAAATGCACGTGTTATTATCTGGTTGAAGAGATATATAACAGATCGATAAAATTTAGAAAAAATATGTTTTAAAATAGAAATTGAATCACAAGAATGAAAATTTTAAATCAATACCTCAATTGTCAGTGTATTCCAATGAGTGGTAACTAGATACAAAATTGGGTTCCACAATTGAAAATATATATGCGTGAAAGATTCAATTGACTTATTTTTATTGTCTACTAAATGAGAAAATATAAAATTGGATAAATACAAGTTCTTTAATATGCTATTATTTGTATATACAATAAAATTGCTTTCCGTTGATGTTTTGATGAATTGAATAAATTCAAACTGAGCTCGATCATTTTTACTTTCATACGTTCAATTGACAATTTAATTGGCATTGTTATTTTTGTTCATCCATATTTTAACACTTGCAGTAAAAATATTGAATGGTCTATAATACTGTTTTGTTTTCCTTAAAAAAAATAAGAGTAATTTATTATATTTAAATATGTTTATAAACGTTTTGAATCCTTTGCAAGAAAGCCTGGAAGCCCTATAAATTCAAGAAAACCTGAATTTTATGTGAGGCACTCAGTCCTTTTTCGCGCTGATAGCAATCAATGTTTAACAATGTAATCTAATATATCTTCTGATCAGGTATTTTTAACTTACGGCATGCGTTGCGAATATCGCATGCGCGCTTCAGGTACTAAAAAAACCTTTTATGGCACGTTTCAATTAACTACTTTTCATGCACACACTCCCCCCTGACGTAAACGGGAGCATACGTTTTAAGCTCATACGGGTATGAGTGACTGGCATTAAATCCTGTGTACTTTTAGCCATTAGATAAATAGTCATTATAAACCCACATTGAGCTCGCAGAAACAATTGAGCTTTTAAAAGTTTTTCATTTAGCTTTCAATAACCTTTGGATCATAGCACGGCTTAACTTTAAAGGCATACAATTTTTATCTAACAATTGTGTGTATAAAAACACATCAAACGTGTTTATTTAAAAACAATGCCAAATAAATAAGATCTTAAGACTTAGGGTTCGAGATTTAAATTATGACTTTTTATGAAAAAAGTAGGCCATTTCGTATTAAATGAGAGTCTGATTGGCAATAAATAACATTAACATGGTTCATATATTGATTTAAACGATTTTATATATTTAAGTAACCAAATATTTATTTCACTAAAATATGTTTTTTAATTACACTAAAAATATTATTTTTCTAAAACTACGTTCTTATTTTGTGATCGTATACGTTCTGATGCACAACAAATATATAGATTGTTACAAAATTGACCTTTTTATCCAACGTTTTTAATGTACAATTATTCAATCAAAGATGTTTTAAATACAAGTGCATATTTAATATATTGATTTTTTATGCATCTATTTTTTTATACCTGTAACTTCCATTACATTGTGATTCACATACTTACCTGATTTTTTTTGTTGTCATTTTTACTGTTATAGTATAATAATTTTAGATTAAGAGCATATGACATTTGAGCATTGACAAGTCCATTGCTATCTATAATATTTTAGCATAGATTACTAATAAAGTATACATTTTTTTGAAAAATTGTTGTTAGATCGATTTTATTTCAAATTGTTTTAAAATAAAAAAAATCTACCAATTTAAAGCCTTTGCTAATTATTTTGTCTTTATAAACAAATGATTTAAAATACAGTTATAAACTTGAAGCAACTGGCTTGAACTATGTCATAAATTACAAATTATATAAACCTTAATTGGCAATAAAATAAACATTTAAAATAACTAAATATTATAGTACGGCATAAACTTTAATTAAAGTGTAGTCCAAAAGGCACTCGCCTACCCTGCCTCCAAAACATCCTTTCTCGAAAACATACCCTGGCATATAGATTAATATATTTTTGGAGAGCTTCTCCCTGCTCTTCCAGGATGGTATTTTGTCATCATTTTAATTAATAAAATGGATTACTTAAATTGCTGAATCCGCGATTTCGTATTTTTGCCGTGCCGGTGTGCCGAGGTGGAAAATAACTTTTTATGGGAGACAGGAATAATGATTTAAAAGTGTTTTGCTTTGAACATTTTTCATTTTCACTGCTGTTATTTAAGTTTTATCGCAAAATTTTATTCGTAAAAAATACCTTTTAAATTAAATATCTAACACAATTTCTAAACTCATTCTATACAGCATGTTTTACCTAATTGCCGATTTCTCCACAAAAGTTGATAGTTGAATGTGTGATTTTTACGATGCAATAAAATACCACTAAAATCAATGACTTTTATTTGCCTTGTTCTATTTTTCTTGGAATATAATAAATTACAGTGAATACTGTTTGTCATTATTTATGTTTATCAGAGCCAGAGAATGCGAGTTTGATCCTCACATTTGCTGGATTTAAAAAATCCAACAATATAAAACTAGATGCCCATTCAGTTGAGTAATTAATTGTCCCTAAACCAATCGTCATTCTTTTCTTCAAAATTAGCAGATTTTTTCTATTTATTTCATATACCACTATCTGGTTAAAAGTATAGTCTAATTTTTTCGTTTGTTTTGAAGTATTTGATAATTTTTATTTCTTTTTAATGGTTATTTTGTACCCGTTTATATATAAAAAGTAAAAACACTTCGTATTTTTATTGTCTAAATATCTATAATACACAGGAGAACTTTAAACATATAACTAACCCTGCTAATTTTATTTAGCAGCCTCAGGCTTTGTCAAAATCATGTTTTGACATGCTCGCATGTATGTTACTGCTAATGGTCGTTGTTTTGTATCTACTGTACATTGTCCATACAGTTATAAGATAGTATTTCTTTTAGTTTAAAGTTTATTCTAATTTCTGCTCCAAGTTAAAAAAAAATACTTTTGTATACATTTGTATCTCAATAGATTTTAAATCAAGCTTATTGCTAGCCTATTAGACATGTTTGGATATATTTATGTTTATTTAATATGTGCGTAAAATGATGATTTAATTTATAATATACATATATGAGTAAAAACTGTTTCTAATATTGCCATAATCTTTAATGAAATCAATTGAGGGGAGTAATTGAATGAAAATAAAACAATTCATGCAATTTTATTTATCGACCGCCATACAGATTATTTGTTAAATATACGAGGCTCACTTAGCCTCAATCCATAACTTTATCGTTTCAAGATTTATTGCCTCATATATTAATAAGGCCTTTACGAAGCACGCTTAGTTCTAGCGAACAAATTGCCTTAGTGCACTTTACTGCACTATTCGCAGTGAAGTATTAAGCCAGGGGCCAACTGCCACTATGAGTCGAATAATGTGAATATAATTATACAATTTATTGTTCAAATCGCATAATCTGTTTAATAAGTACGTGCGCACCAATGAACTGTTATAGATTTTCTTGTTTATTTATTATAGGCTGTCACAGTATCTTAAATATAATATATTTATTTGTAATCAAGCAAAAATGGATTAGAAAATTATATTATGTTAAATAATATTGGCCAACTTTTTGTATTTACTCAATTATAATTAAAAAATATATGCTGTAATTAATTATAAATTCTCTATCAATTTTGACTTTAACGTATTTGTATTTAATGTTACATATTTGAGGACTTTTCATATAAGTAATAGTTAAGATAAAGATAAGACGAAGATAAGGACTTTTAAATTAAAAACAGATTTTGTTTCAAATCAATTCCAATTGAGCAGTATCACTGCGTTATATTAAAAATATTTTTAATTCAACGTAATAAAACTTTTATAACAATTTTCCATACATAAATTTATTCAAATGAAAATAAAATATTTTATGCATAACCTCTGACGTTTTATAATATATTATTTAATACGATTAATAGTAAAATATATTATTTCCATTCATCTCTCATATTTATATATCTGTTTCGTAAATGTAAGCCGTGGAACAAGTTACATGTTAAACGTACCATCGAAAGTTGTGAACATTTTGAGGAGTTTCTAAGAACTTGAATAAATTTATGTGTGAATCATTGTCAGATTTAATTTTTAATAATGTATTTGATTTAAATTTGTATACTGCAAAGGTGAAAAATGTATAAAGTATGTTTAAATGATACACCAATTTTTGCAGTTTCTGATCCACAGTTTCATTCAGGTATAGTTCAAAGTAGAACAAAGTAACAGCTTTTTATGTATGATATATTATAGAAGTGTGCTTCATTTGATAACCTGAAACTTGTCATGAAAAGTATTTAATATTGTGAATGTTTGAATCTCATAAAATTGAGCAGGTATTTTTTAATAATAACAAATAACGGCGTAAATGTGATAACATTAGAAAGCAAAATAAATAAATCAAATCACTATAGCTTAATGTATCAGTAAACTGCAAGTGGTATTATCAAGACTAATGTTGAGACGCCGGACGGACTTTACTCGTGAAACAAAGTGTGATTTATCCTCGCGGAAAAATGTGTGTAAATAAACGCAAAAGAGTGTTGAATTTTTCATACTTAGTTCAAATATAATCATTGTAACCGAATATTAGAAATACGGAAAATGTTAGAGCGTATATAAAAGTTAATATTTTTATTATATGACTATATAATTAATTGAAAACAGAATCAGATCAGACATTAGTGTTGTAGTACTTTCAAATATTGGGATAAGTACGGCACTTAAAACTAAATATTTGTCATGGATTTTTTTTTTATGTATCGTAAGTAGAGCAGATGGATCTAAATAGTGCGAAATATCCAATCCAGAAATGGAGTATATGAACCTTCGCAATGTGAAGAGATGATTATTTTTAAAAGAATTGATTGTCGGACTAATAAACGGAGACAGTTTATATATGTTATAGTAAAAATTTTGATTGAATTCTACCATATTCATTACACACATATTATTTAGATATGTATGCTAGTAATGGTGATGGTTATGAAAACGATGAAACTCATCCAAGCGACGAAACACTGCTTAATTTTCACAACAAGTAAGATCTAGCATAAATATAAAAGTTTGATAATGGAAATGTCTAGATATTTTTTAGTTGAAATTTACCAAAATATTGCTTAGAATTTTATGTAAAAGATCGTCAATCGTTTTTTAATAATTATCACATTTAAAAACTACGTTAAATTCAAATGTAATTGATTTTTTATAACAAATATGCTTTATAACTCTTCATAGCTTACACGTTGCATGGTGAGAGGTTAAAAAATAAATATTAGTATCAGTATATTGCTACGTATAGTATAAAATATTAGCATTTTATTTTTGTATAGCACAGAATAAAAAAAAGCTTTGTAATTGTCGCATGTTATGAATCATCGTGTGTATAACGAGAGATGAACTTTTTATTTTATCTATGCTTTGACTTAAATTTACTTTAATAACATACCAATGAACATAAAGCTTATACATCGTAGTTAAAAAAAGGCTTTCAAAAAAGCTTTTACGCACCGCGTCGTAAGAGCTTAATATGACAGCGTAACGCACTATCAAAATAAATACAGGCTGTCAGCATCGCACCTACTTGCCGTTACAATTCCACCATGTTAAATAATAACGAAGGGCCTTCATAAATCGAGCCTCGCGGGAGAGACGCCGCGACGCTCACGACCGACGCACTTCTGCTTAACCATCAATGCCTACCGGTTATACAACTTTCTAAAGTTTTTAATTAATTTTGTTTTGTGAACCAGATAAAATAATAATTTAAAGTGCTGTTATAGTGTAAGCTTCAACTTGTAATTTTAATTTTTCGTAAAACATAGTAAAGTCAGGAGCGTGAATTAAAGTAACAGACTTCTAGTAATATTCAAAATTAGTTTATTACTTAACTTAACATCCTAGAAGATGAAATGTAAGTAATTAATAAAAACTCTTTATTTTTAATCTGGTATCTACTGAAAAAAATATACAACTGTTTATAAAATGATTATGTATTCATACAAATGCTATACGTTTAGAATATAGGTGAATAATATTAGTATTTTTAGAATACAATAAGAATCGATGAATGACAATCCAGTTTTCATGGGCTAGTGAACACTATGAGTTTTTAATGCTGAGAATCAAACTAAAATGATATGCATGCTGAGTTTGAATCCAAAACAAAAAGATTCAAATGATTATTCTTTAAAGAAAATAGATATTGCAAGTATCTCGTTTCATCTTGTACAATAAATTTGTAATAATTTAATAAAACCTTTGATGTTCTTCTCTCAGTAAGATATAACATGAAATTATTAACTTTCATGATAATTGCATTGCATACACAAATATACGAAGCATAACATAATAAACTGACTGCATTATTTGAGTTACCATAGGAGCAATGTATCGGCCAAATTGAAAATAAGCTTGCCATATAAATGAAAAGTTAAATATTATTATGAAATGTTTTCACAAAATAAGGATCAAATCACATTATGTTATAATATCTGTTAATTTTAACGCTTTTTTTAGTATTATGCTAATAAATGTATTAAATTTGTATGCATCTGTTATTACATAAAAAAATATATTGTACTTTCCACTAATTAATAATAATAAAAGTAAAGTCGTTGTTCATATATATTTGTCAGAAGATTGTAATGAAAACGTGTATGTAATTTTTAGATTTTTTTTATTTTACACGAACAATTTTGCGGGTCTTTCAGGATTTTTGCTGCGTACAAAAAGTCTGAACAAGTGTGGTCGGAAATGTTTATGCGATTTCGTCCTTAACCCCAGCATAAAGTTGTCGTGTAAATAACCCACCGCACACAGCTAGGTAAATGGGGTAATTATAATCCGACATTACACGCGTGCTATGTGTCCCAAGGGTGTGGGCTGCGTTAATACAGACCCAACGAGAACCCCCCGAAGCAAAAGATTCATGGCTCGGACTCGTGATTCGAGACGAAAGGACTCGACACATGTGGTCAGAGAGTCACTATGGCTGACCAATCTAACTTAACCACAGGCGTATGTGTTTGTGGGGCGAGTTGGGATTATATCCTGATGTGGATAGTTATCTAGGCATGTTTCTAGGGTTACGTATGCGTTTGACACGTGGAACCGTATCTCAGTAGTACTAGAAGATAGGTTTACTTTGAAAAATAGATAAGTTTTTTACTTAAATGTATGGTTTTGTTCACCCTATCCAAGTAAAGTCAGGCTAAAGATAATATATCCATGCTTAAGCGCCAATTTCAAAAGCTTTAATAGATGCTATTAAGTATGTTTAAATATTTTATATTAAATCAACTATGGAAATAAAACATACCATAACTCTCAGTTTTTTCAAAACAGAATTTTTTTGATTGTTACAATTTGAATAAATGTTTTATCAAAAGTATACTAGCTTAAAATGCCGAATCAGAATATAAAATTTAGTTTTTATTAGTGAAATTTGTGAGTAGAAAAAAGTGCTTTCTCTGCATCTATTTTATGGAGTTTTCTTCATAAAGTTATTAAAATAATATCAGACTGAGGAAATAAAACACTCGTTTTAGTTTACGTGCTTTTCAAGGTTGTGTCTATTTAATATTTTGACTTTGCCACAAAATCATTAAATATACGTTTTTATGTCTCCTGTAAAATTTGGTCTGCGTGGGATATGTCCCTTTTGCATTACACAGTCAATATTTGATATTTATATATTTCATTTTCCATATTTATAGTTAAATAGCAGACTCATTTAAGTACTTTTTTATTGTATGTGAAATGGTAACAAGCTGAAAAGTTTGATAGCTTTGTGTATTTTTAGGTGCATGAAAAATGACATCATTTTGTTTTGAATTTGTTTATTTTTTACATGCTGGAAATACTACAAATTATTAGTTGAATACGTTCGAAACACGACGTAAATATATATTTTTTATAAACTATGCTCGCTCCCAACATGGAGCATATGGATCTACACAGTGAGATGATACCCAAATGGATCTCCGCAATATAAAGACACGTTGATAGCTTATTTTCACGAAAATTTCTTCTCAGAAAATTACTCAACCCAATAGCCATCCAGTCCTGCATTTTCGAATGTTTAAAAGCCGACAGATGGGAAATCGAGCCCGCATTTGTCGGATCGCTATGCGCGCACGCTACCAACTACGCTACCAGGGAAATATTTTATATAATAATAACAAAAACGTTAAGTGTTTAAACATACTAAAAAAAATATATCTAAAACGAAGTCAATATTGTAAAAGTAACAGTAAATAAAAGTAACGACTTTAAAATAGTAAAGAGACCAAGGAAGTTAGACAGATCCTATTTTAAAAATGTATACAACAGCATCCATCTAAACTCTCCTCACATGGGTAGAAGATATCAATATCTGAGGCAATCTCATTAAAAATCACCATTGTTCTCTGTATTGGCACAACTACTGGTAGGTTAGTTTTGCATAAATAAAAAAAACAGCGAATGTTCCTAGATGAAAGTGTAACAACGAGAAAGTAAAAAAAATACAATATACTCGTACTTGTATAATATTGTATTATTGTAATAGTATGCTGATAAAACACAAGTTATTATTCGAACATGTTTTTGTTTCTTTGTTATATTCAGCTGTAAATAAATATTGAAGAAACCAAAATAATATTATTTGAGTTTGTCGATGTGATATATGTGTTATTTTATATTCATAATACATATCCAATCCTATTTATATCATATAATTTTATACGGACATGTTATGTTTGTGTAATTTACTGGAGTCTTTGATGTTATATATGCGGAACTGACTTAATGCTATCATAACAAAAACGAATCACCCGTCCACTTATAAGATTATCCCATTAAAGTAATGTTACGTATTAAAATAACGAAACGCATTTCTATTATTGATACGAATACTGTCTTTAAACTAATATATCAATTTTAAATTAAAGTATTAGACCGTTTTTTTGTAATATACGAACACAATAAGCGATGTACTATTGGAATCAGAAGATAAGTTTTCCTATAAAAAAATGTATATTTTTTATCGCAATCAATTCACTTGTAAAGGGTTTTTTTTTATTTCTTCTGAATCTTATTAAAATATGTTAAAAAATAAAACAATTTTTGTTGAAAATAGTGTCCAATAATACAATATTTTTTTATAATGTCCGCTTCAAGAGTGGAGCATATTAATCTAAAAAATACGGAGATACCTATTCTCAAAATGGATTTAGATATCTCTGCATTGTTAAGACTTACGGTGGGAGATTTATCTGTCTAGCCCTAAATTTTTTGATCAAAAAAAGCATTTAATAGACAGCAGTTTTTGGTCATTATTGAATGTTTTTAACTTAGTGAAATGAATTTCAAGTATTTATTGCCACAAAGCCGTGGGACCATGCGTAAGTTTCTGTTTAAATTGATCCTAGACTGAAACTTTGTTGATAATAGCAAAATAAATAATGCAAAACAAACCTTATAACGCAATATAACAGGAAAAAAACTAAAAAATATAAAATCAAAAAAAGTCGTCTATTGTTTTTTGGAAATGATGACTTAATATTCCTGATAGAAAGCTTAGATTAGACAGAAAATTAGCTCGATGAAACAATATCGTCACTTCAAATGGACAAATTGAAGTATGTATTTGGCAATAGAGAATAGAAGTTTTGATGACATAATAATCTGAGCGAGTCATTAAGAATGTTAAACAAATTCGTACAAGATGTCTGTCAGAATAATCATTAACAGACCAAGGGGCGTAAAATGCGCTCGGCTAGAGAGCGGCGAGAGATGTTTTAGTCTGCGGAGTGACATCTAATGGCATTTCTAGCTCGTGCCACTTGACCCGCTTCATTTTGACAGAAGGATCTATTCATCTTCCATGCTGCCAGCTATTATCAACGAAGTTTGCAGATCTAGTAGAAAGGAATGGAATAATCCTGCTTGTGAATATGTAATTTGTCATTTGCATTGCATGAATTTTACACTAAATGTAAAGGTACATTTTACTCTCGATTCATATTTAAGCGAGCTGTTCTCTATGTGTCTATGCTTATTTAAAACTATTTTAATCTCTCTGATGTTTTTTTATAAAAAATAATATTTAACAAGTTAGAATTACTTTTGACGGTGATTTAAAAGAGCTCATGTCTGGAGCGTTAGCCGTACAACTGCGTACAAAAAAAACTGCGCACAAGACACTTACGCTTATATACAGCTGATCACTGATAAATATTATTTCGGATTATTCGTGATAATAAACAAAAACTTTTACATTTATTGGCGAGACTTACTATACTATTACCACATAGTATATACGAGGACCTCCTAAAAGTTATTTTTGTGACGAGCTTACTTGGAAGGTTGAATTCATTTATAAAATCAAATACTTATTTGGAGGTTATCAAAAAAAGTAAGATAAGCCTAGATTTTTGTTAGGAATGGCTAAGTTGTAATAATAAAAGTCTAGACATGTCTTCGCAATGCGGGGATCCATATACTCCACTTTTAGAAATGGTACCTTCACACTGTAGAGATCCATATGCTCCGGTTTCAGAACGAATATAGCATAAACAATATTAAAAGATTACTTAACAGATATTTGGTGTAAAAAATATAAAATTTTTATTATGAAATAGTATGTTGAACATAAACATAAATAAAATAAAATTTGCACCCATAGTAGTATACTATACTACACGTTGAAGGTTCAAGAAATGTAATTTTTCTTCTTTAATATTATATATAGTCTATACTTATAAATCACTATTTTTGTCAGTTACTAAACTATTTTTCTACATATTAGGTGGCATACTTTTTTGAAAGACAACAATAATGAATACATTTACAAAGAGGTATTTAAATCAAATGTCACAAGATTCAAAAAAATAATGTTTCAATTTTATGTGTAGACATGATTCGTATAAAATAGAAAATAGCATCAGTCCAATATTGAATCATAGTATACATTTTTATTTTTAACGTAACGTATAAAATATGTGAGACTATGACTGGTACGATGGGAAAAATGATTGTATCTGCCATGTTTATTAGAATTGAAATCTGTTTCGTTGCTCTCAGTATTTTTCTAAATGTATTCCAATCTAGAATTGAAACGGTCTGTCCAACAAAGCGAAGCCAGACAGAAAAAAACAGGACTTACTAGAATGAAAGATTTTAGATTTTGATTCTGTTATTTATATTTTTTTCGTTTATTTATTGGAACAAGTAAGTCATGTGCGATTCTATTTGAAATCGAGCTTTTTATATTCAGAGGCTATGTTATTTTTTTCGGTCAAAAAGGTTTTCAGTAATCTTATTACGATTTTTAGTACACTATCTAGCTAGCCAATAAAGCTTTATCGATTTACTTCAATTTAATATTTGCTAATAAACATGATACATTTTTACTTTGCATATCACTGGTTTGAATCTCGTAGTTATATTTAAACATTATAATCTTTTATACATATTTCGGCGTCTGGCTTGCGAGTGTTAAGTAAATAACCAACAGTCGATTCTAGTAAAAAATGTTAAAATATAATAAAAAATATATAAACATGTAAATGTATCTTTGTTGTTTTTTTTATATGTGACAACGAAGATAAGTGTTAAAAAAATGTGATAATACTTAAAGAAATTGGAAATTTGTTTGTATTAAAGTATATTTACGATGGGTGGAGGGAGAACTGATTTTGATACGATGAGAATTTTAAAATAAAGTTATTCACCTTATTATTATAAAACATTATTCATACGTTTTTTAATAAAAATGTAAAAATAAAAGTAAAGTTAATTATACACCTTTAAGCAGTTGACGTAAAGTTCACATTAAACTACCTTTAATTTTTTAACCCATTCTTCTATCACGATACAATTTTTCATGTAACGTGCTAATAATATACTATTAATTGACATTTTAAAACCAAAGTTTAACGATAAATTACTCGCTTTCATAATAATCTAACTTGCGGTTATTCGAGAAAATTGAAACGTGTTACTTTTTAATTTAATATTATGTCGTAAATATACGTTTTCTTTCTATAACTTGCAACTCCATATAGTTAAGGTTCAATTATAAAGATTAATATAAAAATTTGAGCAGTTTAGACATAAAAGAGTTGTTAGGTTTGTAAATTTATGTTAAATCATACGTTATAGATTATTTTTAGGTTGGTGAAATGGTGTTATGAGCAAAGTTAATTTTAAAATAAATTTGACCACGTTGTATTCTATTAAGCGGTGCAATAAATCTTGCATACAATTTCCTGTACAAGTCATAAATTAAGGGCGTTTATAAAGCTCAAGATAAATTTACATGCCCGATAATACAGTTAAAATTTTCGACGTAATTTTGCTAACCGTAACAGTTAGATCCCGGTGGTTTACAAGTAAATTCCCAAGATTTGCCACCATAGGTTTCTGGTTTGAGGATAAAAATTATAAAGGACTTTTTAAATTCAGTATTGCAGGACTAACTAGATGCTTCATGCGTTGAGAAGTTGATTGATGCTCATTTTTCATAAAAAAACTGTACTGAAAAGTTTTGAATAGGATATATCTTCAAAGTCTGGAGCTTTTTCTACTATATGTTTCACTTTTATAGTAGATATAGCAAAACAATACGAATAAATTGAAAATAGTAGTCTCCTCGATATCCAAAATGAACAAAAGCAACAAAAACAAAAACACGAAGTTTTCAGTTGAGGTACGGATTTAGTTACAATGTGAATCATACACACTCTAGTGCACGCCGACCAAAGTCTTTTCATAGTATTGAAGAAACATCTCGTAACGGGATAGTATGAAGACGTGGTAGGCAATGAAAGAGAATGCAAGTTAAATTGACATTATAAAGGGATCTATGTAAAATATTTTTTTTATAACTTAAAAAGCTCAACTTTTTTAAAGTATTAAAATATTAATATAGCCCACAAATTATTGATAGATAGTAGCTTTCTAGTTATACATTCACATGTATTATTCACTATGGATAATTTTAAATTTTAAAATAGGATTGAATATATAACACGTACACCATTATTAATAACTACAGTCTCTTCCAGGGTTCGATTTTTTGGCTGATTTGATTTGAATGTTTATTTTCACTATCACTGTTTTAATATCCACGTTATTTGAATTGTGTGTTTCATCGATTTTTTTTAAGATAGGTATCATTTTTTGCCAAAGTATATATTATAATCGCATATATTTCATGTATTAATACCATGAAGTTAATGAAAAGCTAAGTAATAGACTTAAAACAACATACATGAATATTCATTAATTAGTAATAGTTTTGAGTATTTTTTAATTGTAATTGATACGTGTATGAGAGTTATCTATAACATTTCTCTCACTTAGTTTCCTAGTAAAATGTTGCCCGATACTTTATTATTATAGTACCTACATACTTACGATTTTATTTTATAATTTCTGAAACACTATTTTATCGAATAGGTAATTTTTCTGAAGCTATTTTGCATTTATTATTTATCATTATTTCCGATTCAAAGTTAAGCTATTAAAAGTGATTTAATCGTCTTTGCAAGAGTGTTATTTTAATTATATTATTAAAAAAAATGTAAAATGAGCAAATTGGAGGTGGAAATCACATTCGTTGGTTTCCCATTTTTGGTTTGATGTTGTTATGCACTGACCGCAAAAATAATTGAGTTTGCAAATTAGAGAACGGCCGTACATATAAATGTGGCACATGCCTACGTGAACTTTACCAACACGCGCAGAAAAATGCATATTTTTAATTTTTTACATTTTTTTAAATGTATGTAATTATTCAGAACTTTTTAAAGAGTGGCATTAAAATAACGATTTACAACTTTAACTATAATAACTATACATACGTATACAACATATAACATATTAATAATAAAATCCATATATGTAAATGATATAAAGAAATATTTATATATTTTTTTACCATTGTGGAGTATATAGATCTACGTAACGTGAAGACATCTTGACAGATTATTTTTCACGTGAATTGTTTGTAAGACGATTACTCAACTCAATGAGCATCCAGTCCTGAATTGTCAGATTTTTTAAATCCGTCAGATGGGGAATCGAACCCGACTTCGTCGGAGTGGTAGGCGCGCACGCTACCAACTACGCTACTGGGAAACACAAAACTATATCTATATTATACGTGTCATTACAATATTGACTAAACTTAATAAGCCTATCAAATTTCAATTAACGAGGAATCGATTCAAACATTTTAAAAGTTTTATCAAATTTCATCTCTGTTAATTTATTTATTCAAATAATTTATAAATCATACAATTGAAAAAATATATAAATTAAATATTTCCGTTTAATATTAATTCGAAAAATATTAGAATTCGTATGATCAACATTAATGATTTTTTTTAATAATGATTGTAAACATTTTTTTATTTGCATTATTTAACAAATTCCAAATAACGTAATAATCATGATTTTCACAAAAAAATATATATTTTGTGTAGCAAGAGAATTTTAGTTTAAACACAATGTTAGTTCCAATTAAAAAAGCATCTCTTTTTTAATGATTAGTTATATAATCTTTACTAATAATTATTTTTTTAGATTCATATATACATGTGACAACATTGTGTTCAGGTTAGTTGGAACAAAATGACAGAATCCCTTGAACCATGAAATATAACAAATGCTAACCGCTGCTCTCCAATGAGTACATTTAATTACCTTTGGTCACATCAATACAAACATTTATCTTCCACTAAATGAATAGAACTTGTTAACATATAACTAAGATTCACTGAAGTAGTTAAAATATGCAATTTATATTTGGTAGATTAAAATATAAATTGCGCCAAAAGTTTTGATTATTTCTTAAGAATTATCAAAATAGAACGGGGTTTATGTACCAAGTTATTTTATATGCGATTTTAGCTGTTTTTAATTTATGTTAGAATAAAATCAATTTAGAATAAAATATAGAAAATCCCTAATAATATTTACCCAGTACCTAGTGACAGGTGAGCGGGTGCGCTTAGGTAGTGGAGATTGCGGACTTTAATACTACAATTGCCACTATAAGGATTAAAAAAATGTTGACTTAGTTGAGCAACTGACAATTAATTTCGTCAAAAATATGTCAACATAAATCACTATAAAGAGAAAAAACATAAGCTTTATTTCACTATTGAAAGTTTTACCTCAGGAGTAATCCATATGCTCCACTTTTTGGTGCATACATTGCAAAGAAAATAATAAATAAATAAAAGATAATGTAAGTTTAGTTTTGAAAGAATATAATTAGAGGGATGGAAAGGGGTTGATTTTATGTGTTAAGCGTTAATGGAATTTATAAATCACCTAGCCTTTAGCGTTTTCCTCACGATATTGCAACAGAGAAAAACCATCGCGAGCCGTCATGGCATCTCCACAACCTTATACAATAGAGGTTTTGTAGCATTTTCCAGGTTTCGCAACATAACGGCTGGCCATAAAACAAAATATCCATTTTCCAGTGAACCGGTTAGGAACGTACTGGCAGCGATACGAAGTGTGTAAGTGCGATGCACTTACCTGAAATTACTATTTTCAGAGGTTGCAGGTCCGCACCTGCATTTATAATAAAAATTCAACCCGACAGTGCAGCTTGCAAGCAAAAAAGATTGCAGTCTTGATTGTGGTATATATATATATACATAACATAAAAAAGCCACAAAAAATGTGCAATTTGTTTAACAAATTATGTAAAATATATAATGGTGCTTCTATTTTACCTGAATTTTAATTGTATACAGCTACAACATGAAAATAAGAGATGAAATTCGACATGAATACTTTTTAAAACTCGAAATTCTTAAAAATACGAATGATTTTATACTAAAGAAATTTAGTTTTGGATTTTTGATGCCTGTTTCAAATATTTAACGTATATAAAATCTAATAATAACGTGATATTTCAAAATGTCTTGGTAAATTAATTTTCGCGAACTTCGTTATTTTTAAAATTTTAAAAATAGTTATCAAGCCATGGAAATTCAACTCGCAACCTTTTTTGCTAAGTAATCCAGAAGTTTGCCTTCCGAAGCATCTATTGATAATTTACTTTGGTAAAAATATTTTTACGACTCCTTATAATTAAATGTTAAAAATTAAATAATCAGTTGACAGGCGATAGATGGCATGCATAGAATTTTTTTATCTAGGCAGATAATGATTAGTAATTCTAGATAGCTTATATTGAATATTATAATATTACTTATTCAAACCTTTTATAAATTTATAAAAGATAACTTGACCAGCCAGGCCGGTATTTCGGAGATGCATGAATGAAAAAATGGATCATGCTTATTGCCTACAGTTGATTTTAGAAGTATGTGTTTATGATTTATTTAGGCACCGGAAGTTTTATGTTCATTCGATGCAGATAATTCTAGTTCCAGCTTTAAATATTATCAATTGTAACTCAAATTAGAATGATATTAATGTTTACGTAAATATATCATATCTTGAAATTATTTTAGCAAAAACATGTTTTGCGCGTAAAAAAATATAGTGAGCAACACTGTTTGTATACTGGTATCTCTTAAAGTGATATATTGTCTCACATATTATATGCCATTTAGGGAGCCTGGTTTACGGATTTTTGTTATAGAAATTGGACGCTCAATCATACTGTTTGAAAAGAAACACAGCTTTGGAAGAAATATAGTGGTCATCGCTTATCGCCCGCTAACAACACATCAAAACAGAGGCACTGGAACACACGCGAAGGCCAAATGGCGGTGGGCAGGAACGAGCGTGAATGGAATTGGCTGAAAAGATAAACGACTATGAAAATAAAAAGACTCCTCAATTATTTTCTCTCGTGTAGTGAACATTTTTTAGATAATGGTAATTTAAATAATTACACCTAGAGATAAGAATTTATTTTACTATAATATTACATAGCAGAGAAATATAAAGGTTTGTGTTCCACGTGTATAAACATATATATGACACAGGGGTAGTTTTTTGGCAACGTTAGGCTGTTTCTATACATATGATATATGGGTATTCGAAAATATTTGGCAACATTTGTAAGTCAATTCAGAAAAGAAATATATATATCTACATATGTGTATGAATATTATTATTAGAACAATACTGTATATTTCATTGTATTGGTAAGAAACTCCTCAAGTGCATTTAACCAATAATATTAAATATATGGAAGAAATGATTATTCATTCCATATACGTAACGTTATATTTGAAATATTAAAAAATAGACGAGAAAAATAATCTAGTATGTATTATTACTACATCTGCTTCATACAATAAGCTTAAAGCATTGTTTTTTTTTTATTTCGGGTTATAATGTTAATATAGGTATAAAAGAGTTTTACACAGTTAAATATGCGGAAGTGGATGGCCAACGAGTTGAATAATTGGCTGATAACTAATCCTCGTGAAAAATATATTGTTGACAGCTTAACACCCGCAATTTTTTGCTGAATTTTCACTGGAGCCGGCGAAATTCGCGAGAAAATGTGCAAAAACTGAAATAATATTTTACCATCTCTCGTTAACATTCACAATTAAGCTAAAT
>JAGVSQ010003498.1:0-21457 GCA_022683975.1 Rhyacophila evoluta
AGAAGAATTGTGGACAAACGAACGAACGAACGAACATACATATTTTGACTTTTATTTATTAGATATTGGACTACTTTTCGCGAGATTACATTAATGTGCAATCACTACCAATTCCCGCGGACTATCTAAAAGCATTACAAGATTGATCCAGCTCTCTCAAATATGTTATCACGAATTATATTCGAGTGAGTATTAATTAATATCAACAAATATGAAGTTCCGACGAAATTCTCAGCAAAATCGAGACCACCTGTGACTAACATAATCAAGTTATGAATCCCGAAAACTATCTTCACGTTATATGATTATGTATTTAGTAAAAAGATTATTTCACATCTGTTATTGAATTCGTATAAAAATGAATACGCGCCGTAATAAAATTATTTTTTTTATCAAAATAGTTGTTGATAACACCAAAATTCAATTAAAGTTAGAATGATACATACCCGAAATACTGTGAATACGCCCCAAAATCGGCCAATAGAAATGGTCACTCGATACACCGAATTGGAATTAATATTTTAAACGAGAATAGATCTCTTGATGTTTTTTATTATTATATGACCACATTGTGAGGAGACGTAAATTTTCAGTTCATGAAAACGACTCTCGTTAAGTAGCGAGTGGCTCGGGTATATGTGCGTCTAAAAATACAAGATGAGAAGGCAAAAACGTAAAAAGGCGACTATACTATGTAGGTGAGGCATTAATATACAAGTGAAATTCTAAACATTGTTTTAAAAGACAGCGTTAAATAACTAATGTTGGGAAAACTGAAAACGGTTACCATGGGTAGGAATAGTCAAACAGTAAATATTCACACGTCAATGGCTCCGATTTAGTTTGCGTTAACTTACGTATTTTCTTGTGTATTTAATGTGGAGCATTTGACATTACACAATATGATGAAATGTCTTGACATAATATTTTTTTCGTGAATTGATTGTCAGTCGATCGCTTAATACCATAGACATTTATGCATATCGGTTGTCGTTTTTTTATATACAACTATAATCGAATCAGCGAGCTTTGCTAGCGAAGTTCGCGCTGTTATCAGTCGGTTACCAATACGATAATTATTTACATTATTTTTTTTATAAAAAAAAATATATTACCTGATTACTTATGACTATAGAAATTGTTGAGCTAACATATCATCGACAGAGTTAAAGCGATTTTTTTACAAGTTGACATGTTTTGGTTTACGTCAGCGCTTTTCAACCTTTTTGATACTATGCCTCCCCAAATTTTTTTTTCTCCGCGCCTTCACACTTTTTATTTAATTTAATTTAATTAATTTCATTTTTTTTCGCCCCCCAAGTTAAAAACCGCTGTTTTAGTCTAAAAATACGAATACAAAGGTCATGGAATAATATTAATAAACATTGAAAATTTATGTCATTAAATAATTTTACTGTGCAGTAAAACGTACCATTTGCTGTCTAATCTCTTTTGAGCCAACACTGGAAAACAAGCTCTGGTCAAACCCCCCAGCTGCGAGGAGACGACGGCGACAAATAAACTCTTTAAAAATAATCATTACGACCTTGAATGCTCGTTAATAATACTGATCAATTTTCGCATGGAGAAATTTCAATTGTGACGTAGAATAAAATTCACGTGCACATGCGTGTGTATCTCACTCACACAAACAAAATGCTAGACAACATTCCGAGGATACCCATTGCAAAATTGTTTTGATAAGATACGCAAAACAAATAAATAGTATACCACTTATCAGGGAACGACGTTATCCATGTCTGATATCTGCTATTCAAATATTGTTGCACAAAATGCACAAATTCTAATCGCGATTTATATTTATAATATAAACATTTTTTTAATATTTTCGAAAATGGAACATTATTAAACACAGCCAATTTCATCGACAGAGGGACGGTGCTGACTGATAGTAATCAAAGGAAACGATTTTATATTTAAAAATCTGTCCCTAAATATTCACCATTAAATAAGCCCGTTTGTATAATTAACAAAACTTATAAATGGTCGACAAATAAATTATAATTAAATAATACCAGGAAACGCAACTTTATAAATATTCGTAAGAATATGAGAAAACTACAACTTTTAGAGAAAATACATAAATTTTATTCCGAACAGCGACACCTGTTTACACCGAAGAAAACAAGAAAGTCTCGATAAAGATACCTGTAATACCATGACGCCAACGCAATCTAGTGGCAGGTGATAGAATCACGTAATAAAATAGTATTAAATCAAGTATATTTACAATCTTAATTTATGGAGGACACACTTTTATTGATCTAACATATTGTACATTGCATTCAATTTACACAATGGCAATGAAGAGATTTCTGTGATAATGGTTATTATTAATATATTTTTTTAATAAATATGTTGGATCTTGCTTCCTACCTTTACAGTATTTTATTGACGGATGTTGAAGATGGTAACATTAAATGGGTTATTAGCAGCTGTATTATCGTACAATGCCGAAAGGTTATCTCTAAGCACACACAATAAATTTTACGCTGACTTGAATTTATTTGCTGTCAGATTACGTGGAGGTAAAACAAATTTTATACATAAAGTTTGAAATTAAAATAAGCATTTACTTTCTTTAGAAAACTAAGAGGAAACGAATAATGATTGGGTATGGCTGACTGACTGACTATAACTGATAAAATATATTCGAATTCAATCTGTTAAAACAATTAAATCAGAATTAATATCTATACTAATGTCAATCTCTATCCATGGAGTTAAGAGGAAATATTAATATCTCAAATGGTCAGGTCTGGAATTATCAAAATGGTCACCAAACTAGTTGCCCTTGTGCAGATAAGTAGAATTACATATGCATGTGATATGGATAAGTTCGACCTGCGTCATGTGCAGTAGACTCAATGGTGAGATGTACAGCTCCTACCAATACTAAGTAAAGCATATAATTATGAATTTTCAGATGTTCGTAAACGGACTTGAAACATCAATAAGGGTGTGATAATTGTGTGGAAAATGCAAAAGAACGACCGTTTGAAAATCAACATATTTTAGCGTTTCTTACGGATATGGCACACGAAAAAGAAGAGTAGTGTTTCACGGTTTTTAAGGTACAAAATAGTTTATGTTTCATCAGAAATATTTATTGCATAACATTAATTGACTTGTACTACCATCATGTAGCATCTAAGGCACGACTAAAATAGCAGACACACGACGCATTAATTAAATCAAAGTACCACTTACGGAAATAATTAAGTGTCTCCCTGATTTGATCGGGAGATAATTTGAGGTCGATGTCGTCGACTTTTAGCGCTGGCGAAGGAATGTACCAATCCTGGTTTTCGTATCCTGAAACAAAGATGCGATTTTAGTTTACGTAATTAGGTTAGGTTAGGTCGGGTCGCTAAATAGTCTACAACACTGTAGCAATGTTAAAGTCATTCATAGATGTAAAAATGTCGCTTGTGCGAATATTGCCCGTCAGTGAGGCAACAAGTTTTTTTTCTTTAATTTCTCCGAGGTCACGCTTCCAAGGCACTGTCTATTTGCCACATCTATCAACACTTGCAAATCGTGTCCTAGAAGTAATACTGAAACACAAATCGAAATGCGCGAAGTGTAAAATACAAATAATAATATTGATACAGAAAATTTCACATTTTCCTATTCAAACGAATGTGTCAGATAATCGGAACAACGGATAATCCGCAAAATTCTGGAAAAATAATAATGTATAATGAAAGTATTTATGTTGATTACACTAAAATATATTTGATAAAGGAGTATAGACGAAAGATTCCGATATCACATTTACTCCTGTTTTAACACTAATGTTCGTAAATTAGTGAACTATTTTTCCCTTACGTTTGAGTATTGTAACATTAACAAAATAATTAAGGGGAAAACGTTTCGAGCAGATGTGGCTAATGGATAGAAAGAACACTTGCTTTCCTCTCCACTTCACACTACGTTTCCGCAAATGTCATGGAGAGATATAATGTGTCATATCGAACGTTAAGCCGCACACAGTCTTCGTGAAGAGACTTATGTTTACAGCTGTAACTTCTTTTTCATTTGACTTGTTATTTAAAAGATTAAGTGCTCAAACAACATAGTGGGTATTAATAAAGTTATAAAAAATTGTCTTACCTGAAAATGCCGTTAGGGAATCTGCCCTAAGTCTGTACTTGGGAATGTTCTCATGCAGCAGACTGATTATTTCCACTTCAGGTAGTTCGCCGCCACTGCAAACCTCTGCAAAACAAAATAGATTATCATTTTTATATATGAATACATAAATCATGGTTTTATATGAAATTTAAATAGAATTTTATGAACTCTTAAAGATTCGCCATCGCTGGATAAACAAATGTAAATTGGCGCCAAGCGTTCAAAATTTCGGCGCCTAATATCAGATTGTGGAAAAATAGACATTGATAATTTATAAACAATCGTTTCATCGCCGTTGTTGGCTTAAGGCCGTAATGGGTAGGATTTCCATTTCATGCCTCTGCCATGTCAAGGATATAAGTTTGTTGAAGTATTTTCGCTCGAAAATGGCTAGGAATAATAAGAGAACATAAGCAGAGAGAGAATATGGTAATTCTTGTATTGCGGTCATCTGAACCGAATTGCTTTTCATTTTATTAGCATGACGTTTTCTTCGATATGCACATGTTATAATATATAAGAAATATGGCAAACGTGTGAATATCAACGATATTCTTTTGTTTCCTATACATTTCTTTGTATATGATCTAAGATCTATTATTTGCATGATACTGCTAAAACTGTTTATTTCCCGCATTACAGATAATATTGTTTTTATTTATAATTCATGCATAAAGTTTTGCATGAATAACAACAGTCAAGTGCAATGTTTGTATTGAAATCGGTCTAAGTAGTACAAAGTTGTCGTTAAAAAAAACTAGAGTAAAGAACGTTTTTAATATCTGAATACGGCCGGTTTAAAATGTATACATCCTAATTTTTACGTTTAATTCCACTGTTAGTTTTATGGGCTTAGCACATTCTCTTATTCAAATTAGAAAATATATCGAAGCACGACAAAGCGTACTATCGAATTATGTATAAATACATTTGCTAATGATTGTTAAGTAGTTTGTTTTGAGTACAAGTTATGTATGTGTTATAATGTCCGATATTTTGATCATGAACCCAACAAGAGGCGCTGTAAAATTTACGGATATCCTGCGTCATAATTTTATTACAGGAGGACGCTTTGAGCTTCGTTTTTCATTGCTCGTTTCCCGTCTGAATTAATATAATACGTACGCATATGCAGTAAGTAGATCGCCAGAGAAACAGTATATAACCGTATACACTTACTTGGGGACTGGCTAAATTTAATCATACTAAGTGTTGAATTGTGTATGAATTATTATTTATTATTACAAAGATTATCACGCTGTAAAGAGGCGGGGTTAAATCCAGTCAATTTTCGTGGCGAGTACATTATATTAACACGAATCTATTACTATAAATTTAATCTAATTAATAATATTTCACGTAATAATGATGTGAAAAATTCTCCATAATACACATAACTCAAAGACATCATGCAATAATTTGCATAATTCAAAACATAATATACATTATTTTATTTTTACGCATGGATGGCGTATCAGATTGTCACGAAGTTTGACATCACTTTAAGAGAGCATATTCACAGTTCTTTCCGTTTCCGTTTTCCAGTCAGAAAAGTAGCCTCCTGTGCGGTCATCAGCGTCAATCATTTATTCATTGCGGGATGAATTACCAAACACAAACAACAGTGTCGACAGGCAAACTTATCTAAACAAAAGCAACCTACTTCAGATATTTTTAAAACATTGATAATAATATTTTTCCAGGATGTCAACGACATCATAAGCATGTATAGTAAGACTAGAATTTTCTACAATAAATACGATAAGCTGAATGAATAACAAGTATCAACAACTCTTAAACGATTTCTTTTTTAGCCACAAATAATGGTTAATTACTAAGTGTAATCGTTAGTGGTATTTGCTATTCAATGGAGGGTAACACTTTAAAATTGAAAGATTAGACAAGCGTTAATAAAATTAGAAATGAAATACTTAACACGCCATTGAGTATTGAGTGACAATATAATTATATTACTGATGAAATAATGAAGTAGTGACGTACACGCTGGTCGAAAAGGGGTAGTTGTTTTGTTAAAAGAGAAATATTTAACACACTGTACTTATCTAATTTTGGCGACAATATTTAATACTCCGAATGGAAAACATGTTGCTTTCGACAGTGTGAGAATTTATTTTGATTATTTTTCATAAACATTTGTTATAAGCCAATTGCCCGCTTTACCAACCACCGATATCTATGCAAATCGCAAATGTGCACGCTTATCAACTTAGCCACCAACACGAATTGCAGAATTACACATCGATGATTTGATTTGAAAAACAGCTAACTCCACCCATGGTCGAAAAATCATTTAATTCAGCGGTAATTTTTCTATCGTACACAAAACCGACAAAATTCACACAAAATAAAATGCGTAAAATAATTCGCACACGCCAGTAAACTCCATGCAGTAACATACACATTCGTCATTTTTTTTCTTCTGAACATTTTACACAAACGGAGTGCGCTGGTTTTCAGAGTAAGCCATTGATACATCGTTACATAAATGTGAGAAACGCGTAACTATCATACAAGCTAATCTTACAGGCATAAACCAAGATCTGATATACACTACATATGAAACAATATATGAAGAGCACGAGAAAGATTTACATCCATTATAAAACTGCACAATTGCGTGTAAAAAAATAGTACAATCATTCTAAAAATAAAATATTATTATTTCAATTTAGAAAAATAGTTGATAAAACAATAAATAGGTTTGAAGAATAAACAAGTTATTTACAAAATAAATAACAGTATTATGCATCTTAAATTTTAGCCTGAGATGATTTGTTTGGAATGTATAATTGCGTATTGTTACTGTAGAATTCATAACCTACAAAATCAAAAAATTTATATTAGATATTTGTAAAATAAAATCGCACCAATTTAAAACCGCACACAATTATTACCGATGTTTTTAGCGCGCGGGCAAACAAACGCGACTACGGTTGTTAAAAACTCGTTTTTTGGAGGTCCGAAATGAACAACAAACAAAACTTACTTGCGGTCGAATTACGGTTAATGAATCACGGGTATATGTATAATATTATAGTACAGCAATCATACAAATGATAATTTAAATATAGTGAAGACCTCTGATTATGTTTTTCACTTACGTTGGCATGACAATAACAAAGAACCAAGTATACACAAAATGTATGCTGGCGTAATTGATTGAGTTAACATTTATCTGAAACTAAATTATAATTTTACGGATTAACACATTCCATAGACAGTTGTTTCGAACACATAAACTTTTGATACTAGTGACAAAACCAGAAGAGTTACACATAAAAACTTGTGAACCCGTAACTGCAACAATTAAGTATATGGCACACCGAACGCGATCTATTGCGACGGGCAGCGATCTAGTTGTATGCGTTGGCCAATCGCATCACAAATGGCTCGTTGCGATTGGTCGCCTACATGTGGTACGATCGCTTTTCGCTACACGTCGCTTTCACATGTACCAGAGCCTTTATTCAACCGTTGTAAAATATTATTGATGAAAAAATTCATCTTGCTTCATAATATCTATACTACAATCCTTACTAAAGTATGGTTAAATTATAAAAAATAAACTATTTTGCACGCCACTGACGCTAGTAAGATGCCATTCTGTTTCCGCTTTTCCGGTTGTCAAGTGCGGGAAAAAAGGATATCTAGGTTCGACAGTTACTAAAATAAAATAAGACTGCATAATATACACATACATTTATATTACGTGCGTACATTTAAAAAAATGTGAATTTCACAGAAGAAAATTCGTATAGTAAAGTATCACTGTATTAGATTACAAACGATGAACAATGCACGACTGTATGACACAAAAGCTCGAAATTCCTGTAAGAAACGAAACAAGCTTTCGGGATGGAAGTTAACGTCTCAGTTACTAAGAGTTTTGGCGACGGGCCAAACAAAGCACATTCATTCTGAACAGACTGCATCCATCAACCCAACGCATCAGGAATTAATTTTAGCCTCCCGACGGTTTCCACCACATTTTTCAGTCGCCGGAAACGCATTTCTACCGAATGGGATCAAAATATTGAGGACAAAGTAATTTCCGTAGCCTGATTTCGAAAGAACTAGCGATTAAGGAAGTTAACCAGCGTAAACACGAGATTTAAGCGAGACTTTTATGAGATAAATCGTTATAACCATTGACCATTGATTAATGCCACTGGTTAGTATATTGGCCAGTCATTACTAAATTTAACAACATTCAGATATTTAAATAGGCTGGGCACATTGCCCGAAAAGATGATACATAAAGTCATTACAAAGTTTATTTCGTGATTCCATATTTTTCAACCGACGATATTTCCGCCACAAAAATTGTGCATTTCGATCTACGGTGTGGATATATCTTCACAATATGAAGACATGTCGTGACAGATTGTTATCAGTCAATTGCTCAACTGATTGGACACCTAGGTTGGATTTTTAAAAGTCGAGCAGCTGTGGGTATTAAGCCCGCAATATCCGGCTCCGAAGCGCACTCATTAACCTCTCGATAACAATGAACACGTGATAAAATATTTTATTTATTACATTACAAGGTTTTAAATAATAATACACGTTTTATTTTTCAAATCACTCGCCGTGGATATTCGATAAACCAATCCTGTGCCGACTAAATATCAAATAGTTATCTTGAAAATAAATTGCAATCAAGTACCATCAGACGTATTTGCTTAATTGCAGTGGATGCATCTAGATTAAACAGTTAATATCGAGACTTTATTTGACCCTGATCTAAATTCCTACTACGAATGCATCATTTTGTTCAAATATTTAACGCTTTTTTAACACATTAGTTACAAGCAAATAATGCCACACATTTTAGCAGAATACGGCCCATATTGGACATACTTAATTTGCGACAACATATCAATCTAACATTGATACAAAATAGAAGCACGCGGCATTAACTCGATGACATCACATCGTATTTCAATAATGTAGAAACGGACTGTGCACCGACGGCATGGCATACAAGAAGCCATTAAGTTTTAATTGAATATTTAATTTAAATAAAAATGGTGAGTCATAATGGTTTATCGCATCGCACAGGAACTGGTTATATACGAGATGAACGTGTTTTTTGATAAAACGCGATAAATAAACGTGATATTATAAAATGAAAGTTATACAATCGGATGAGAAATAAAAACAGGTTCAGTGGGATAGGTCGAATAGTATAACTGTAATGAAGAAATATTTTTAGAAACTGCAGAAACGTCACAATGTTATGTCAGACGAATGCTCGGTATGCATACATTTTTAATATAATACATAATAATATTTGTTCTATACGGCTATATAACATAATAAAAAATAATTGATTTGTCAAACAATATCCGTTAAAATCGTGGGGATTACTTACGTATTTATTCTAAGCAAAATAAAAATATACTGAAGTATAATGTTAGACTATTTTTGCGATGCATGCTGCGATTGGCGACCGAAAAAAGCACTCGAAAGGACATTTCACACGAAGTCGGCGGTTTACGGAGGCAATTCAAAGGATGACAATTCGTAACCGGACGAAGCATTGACTCACCATTACTTTTTGGGGTCTTACAAATATGAGTTGTCGGAAAATTAAGATATGGGATTTTATCACGTAAGATTCGCATTAAACGGGTCAAATAAATTCAAACGTATTTAGATTTTCGTTTATTTATGTCAAAAACACAAGAAAGACATACTTATTGATGTATATTTACTATATTTCAAATTTTATTATCAATACCGACCGAATCGAACAAAAGGTATCGAGTGCTGATTATTTCAGTATTTTGGAAAAGAGTCTGGTTTTATAACGGGTGGCATGATATTTCTCCAACCAAAAAAGCAAGACAGAAAACAGGGTCAAAACATCACCAGAAATCGACCTCTTACCGCCGAAATTTAACGATTTTTTACAGCCATTTATTAGCAACTAATTATTAAACATATTATATAATAATTGCACGTAAGTCAAATATTCATCTAAATAAAGTTGCGAGCAATCACCATACGACTGATTTAATTATTTGCTAAGAAATAGCGTTAAAACAGGTTTTCGTAAATTATTTAGATAGGTCTTGGCAGTATTACAGTAATTTTAATCGTTTTATATTTTTATAATACAATACATACCAATGTCCGTTTTTGGAAATTTTACGAGAAAATGTAAAAACTGATTATTTTGATATTGGTTTTGAGATTACTATGATATAAAAAACACATTTTAAACGATTTATTCGTAAAGCTGCATAAGATTGACATAAGGCTTTTGATATATCTGAACACAAAATATCATAATTATATATTATGCAGTGCAAGTCTCAGATCTAAACAAAGTCATCTTTTTTCGATATATTTAAATAACTTTGAATCGTGAAACTAATATTGATTAACGTGAAATTAATACGGGACATCCATATAGGTGGTATTATTAAGTCATTTTAGTCCAAAAGTGGACATAGACATAGTGTTGTCATTCACAAAAGAATAAACAGTAGATGCAAAATTTTTTGTTATGAATTCAACAATAAATTTGATAGTAACTGCAAACTGTCTGCTCGAATGTTTTTTAGTGTAACTCAAAATGCCGACGAATAGCTGTTTCCGTTTTTATTATGAATTCGCTTCAAGGTAATGTCTCTTAAAATTACTCGGCCAACAAAAAGAGAATCACATTGTATATAACCAACCATTCTGTTACGAATTACCCTGCTGTGATGAATGAATAAATATATATGTTTCACGAAAAAAGTTTCAAAAATATCCACTGTTCCATAACGCTCCTTGATTATGTTAATTTAATCAATGTTTGTAGTCTATAACATAGATACATCTAACATGTTTCTCTTTCATTTTATATAAAAATAATATTTCTCAGAGAAAAAAATCCACTTCCTAGCCACATTTATAACGACAAAATCTCATTTATGATAATTTTAGGGTTCTTAATTGTAATTTCTATATTTTTTCTCAAAGGTTTGTATATTATTGGATTGTTTTTCGTATTGTACACTATTTATCGCTAACCTTTTAATGAATTTTGTCTACGATTAGCTTTGATGACAGGTCATTATTTATAATAACAACTCAATGTAGTCTTCATGACAATGTTTAACTCATTGTGTAATTAATAATTCTGTATTTTGTGTCTCTTTTGTTTTTTCTGTATGTTTCTATCGTCCTTGGTAATTAATGTGCGTTTTTAGCAATTGACTTTCACATTCTCTTACTGAATGAATAGTGTCAATCTCAACACGCTTGCTTATAATAAATATTATATGCTATATTAACTAATAACATAAAAATTCCGAATAATTTAGGCAACAAGTGTGAGTGTGGTAGCTCGTGAATCGCTAAGCACCGGCTGTCATGTGGTCAAGTCCCGTAAACTGTATAAAAACTAACACGTTTCAACCCGTAAAAAATGCAGGAAGTAGATCCCTGATGGGTTAACATTACAATACAATAAATATACACATTATATAGATCCATGGGCCACCAGAGGTTTGGAATGGATTTGATCAAAAAAGCTACACAAGTCCAATAACGTAACAGGAAGGAAAAATGATGTAACCATGAGTTTTATTTAAATAGTTTTTTTTCGATAATTACAATGTACATATATAACTTTAAAAATGTTATACCAAAAGAAAGTAAGCTGAAAGTGCCGAACTAGTATCTAAATTTAGCTTTTATGTTTGAAAAAAGGGCTTGTGAAATTTGCGACCAGGAGAAATTACTTTCACCTCATCATTTTTATTTGTTTTTCTTAAGTAACTTAACTTAATATCAAATTAGGTAAATGAAACACTTGTTTTAATCTTCATGCAATTTATAATTGTATCTGTTTAATAAGTCCTGTGTGAGTTATGTCCTTTTTCCTTTCCACAGTCGATATACATATATATATAACATGTGCAATAATATATTCCTCAAAGATATACTATAATGTTATAGATCATAAAATATATTGGCAAGTAAAAAACTACGAACACTCCCGAGAAGATTAAAATGAGCTCATGAAATAAGGCCTTCATTCAGTAGTGGATTCATCCATGATGATAAAGATATATATTTACAAAGTTCAGTTTAAGTCTTCGTGCACTTCAAGGTTGTCATTTTTAATATTTTGATTTTGGATACGTTCGTCATAATAAGACAATTTAAAAAAATCTATTAAACTTTTATGGAAAAATAAATAAATTTTAGACCATAAAAACTTTCCAGGAAGAAGAGTCGTGTAATGCAATATTGTGCGAATTAAAAATGATAAATCTGCATAATTGACGTACCCGAGCAATGTGAGAAACACTCAAACAAATGGGGAATGAGTAATTTCGAGGAAATAACAATTTTATAATGGGTCTCGCCAGAGACCAAATTAAAATACATTCAGTCATTCCACACTGTTTGTAGACTCGAAATTAAACAACTACAATTTAACGTCTCTCAACGCAAAATATGATACATCAATACCTCGCACAGTCCGGCAATGCGTCGAAAAAAAAGAGTGGATGATATTTATATGTACTTCACATAGCATTTGTTAACCTATTCCCGCATTGTATTCAAGTTTAAAAACGTGCAGTAGGCTGGAAATCGATATTTAACGAGGTTAGAGGGGCACACGAAGAAAGTTCATAAATTTACGACATAAAATGTAGAATTCGCATTTATATACTAGGCGCAATCCATTAACACATACTATTTTCAACATAATTTGAATGTCAACAGGGGCTAAAATCCTACATTTGTTTTCCTATGTTATTACTGTAACTATCAATAATGAATGTGCGGTAGTTATACAATGTTAATTTTATATTACTTCTTTAATCAGTTGTATTATACATACACACACACATATATTAACGTTAACACATATTTTTATAAATTATGTGTCAATGCAAAACTCTGCCAATAATAAAAGAGATTGCAAAAAATAAAAGTATACTTTACAAAGTGACTTAAACCAAAAAGAAAGAAACGTGTTCCTGCAATATTGGCGACGGTATTATGCATATAATTACTTTTATTCGTCGACTAGGTAGGTTAGGTAGGTATAAGAGTTGGTAAGTTCTCTCGTTTCGGTACCTGAGGTTAGAGGTCCAAATTTCTTAGTTTCTCGCCCATTGGGTCGAGTAATAGACTGACAAACAATTGTCGTGAAAAATAATCTGTCAAGACATGTCTTCATCCATATACTCCACTTTCGGAATGAGCATGGTAAAAAAATGCGTACATAAAAAAGCCGAACTGTGAAACGCGAATCGTAAATAACGATTTACAAGTAAAGTTATAGATTTTATCCGATCGTGTAGAAGATTGAATTTCAATTTTGTCCTTGTCTGATTTTGAATACATTTTTCAGGCCCCTATAAATTATTCATGTTAATGTAATCTCAATGTATACTAAGAATACGTATCATACCATTTGAAACGACCGTATATATCAACCAAATCGTACTAAGGATTTTGATTTCAGCATTTTCCCGCAGTTTGGCTTGTTGAAAATATGAATATAAAAGAAAATTTCAACAAATATTCATAAAATAAAAAATACAAGTATCACCATAACGTTTTCGTTTTAAGGCGTGTTGCTTCTCCAAAAAACAAATGACATTTACATTTTCTCATTCAAAAATTCGAAAAAAGAATACGCGATTTTGTATCCATTAGTTCATGCTCTGTTGGTGTGAGAATATAAAATGGTTACCCAACTTTGTTACTATATAATTGTTATTCGTGTTATAAAACTCTTTCCTGCCGATACATATTTTTATTGATACTATTTCTAGACAATATTATCGTCGACGGATGATTTATCAGAAACATGTACACAAAACAAAAATGTTTTCGAATCATGCGTATAAATTAAAAACGAAAAAATAACAATGGGAACAACTTAATTACACTAAAACACGGTCATTGTGGAAAATTGACTACCCAATTTCATTCATAACTGAAATACACAAAATTGCATCAATCCTCAAAAATCCATGCTTGTTGTCATAAAAATGGTAATATAGATAATTAAACAATGAATGTAAGTATGCGATGAATATTTCTAACCAGTTTCATGACTTATGTAAGACATTCTAATAAATCTTCTCTCTTCAAAAAATACGTATCGTATACGTTTAACGTAAGTAATATTATGTTTGTCATATAACATATCGAGTTGGTTAGCCAGAAAATGTGTATTGGAATATAACGACACACTAAACATACGTGAGGGTTGAAATTTAGAAGTTGCCAGTTGGAAAAAAGTAAACATGTTATTTCCCCCAAAAAAGTCGATGGATAAATTTTAATGAAATACCTACTAATGTAATAGGTTACTTTTATTACTAATAGCATAGTTCGAAGTCCTAAAAATGTACACTAATACCTCGTAATATATGAGATTTATAATATTTGTTGAAAAAAAACGTTTAAGTTTTACATACAGCGACAAACAAACGAATCAAATGCTAATAAACTCTAAAAGTATAACCAAATAGATGCTAATTTTCCAGTGATGTTAAAAAAATAAACATTTTTTATTTAACAATAATACTACGACATAAACGACATCCATTGTATTGCTTTCTATGTTTACTTAAAAATGTTGGGTTCGTTCACAAAGCCAGGTATAGTTTATTTCAAATACATAATTTCAAGTGAACTCGTTACAGTTATAATTATTATAAGCAATTATTGTGGGCAGCGGAGACTAGACCTGGCCACGTTCCGACACGCTCGTTACAGTGAGGTGCACTCTGAAGTAATAACTTAAAAGCAAAATACTAATCAACACACGTTGCAATTAATATTAACAAAGAAGGAAACGAAATATTTTAATGCGGAGACGCGAGAAAAATAATTTACGTGTGCCTTGTATTTACAGTTGACTTGTCTTCTCACACATCGAGAACTTCATTGTTCACTGTTACAGATAATGCAACTAAAACTGTGCTTTTCAAACAATTTTTTCCACACTCAGCTGCAATGAAATATGTTCATGAGACAAAGTAAAGGCAATGTTGTGAGTGAAGTGAGATAAACATGTGTGTAAAGCGCTAAATTTCTAAGCATATATTTCCAATTTCCATAGGAATAGTACATTTTATGATTTTTGTACGACTAAATGAGAGAATCGGGATACTGTTCGTAGCGGATATTCACTGAAAATATAATCGTGCGTTTTTGAGAGCGAGCACGAACAGACAAGCTGGTGGATTCGTTTGATATTTTTGAAACATGTATGTTTTAGAATAGGCCAATGTCATGAAACGTTATGACTCTCTAGGATCGTTCGCACGAGTGCGATCTGCTGATGAAAATTCATAATGATCAATTATAACCAAAATTTATAACTTCGCGTAGGACTCCTAAATATCCCTTAGAAGTTTTGATACTAAAATTTAATGAAACAACATTCCTCTTTCTTCCTAATATATGGGCGATATAAAGGTCTGTATGATGATGTTCACGCTGTTCAGACAACAGATCTAGTCACCCAATTGTAGCCAATAGTTACAAAACGTCTGACTTCTAACTGGTCACTGCATTCACAACGAGTTCTGATGAGATATAGTGAAGTTCAGCACAACAGACTGAAGAGTGGACCAGTTAGGAAAGACAGCTGTGCTTTTACGCACAATAATGATCATAAAGATGTGTACATACAATGACAAGATTTCCTAGTAAACTAATCCATTCTAGTAGTCGATGGAAAAACTCAATACAATATCAACCACGATATAAACAAATATATTCATCTTTAAATTAGGTGAAAATTCTTCTCTGATAAACATACTATGTAAAATTAGAATTCGTTTCCATATTTTTCGTTATTATATATGGCGGAGAGTAAAACTACGGCGAAAATGTAGTAAACACCTAATTAAATTTTAAATGAAGCTTGTTTTTACTTTAATATTTTAAGAAACACTGATATGTGCCATATATATATATAAAATAGATCATAACGACTGCTTTTTACAATGTTATTTGCACATCTGGAAGTGCAAAAATTTATTACTTGATATCACGCGAAAGACAACTGTTCCATACCCAACACTTGCTCTAATACGGGCAAGTTTACTAAGCTCCCACAAAGTTTGTCGCATCGATTTTCGATGAAATAAAAAATTAGATAGTAAATAGTAAGTCATATAAATGTAGCATAACCATAAACATCGGGTTTATTAGAATGGCGATAAACAGCATAGATTCGCAAACAACATAATCCAATACATATTTATAATGGGTATTCTAGTTAATATATTACATTTAATCCGTCAACATAATAATCGTTTTAATGGACATATTAAATGATATTGCGTGTTATGGCTAATCGAGAGGGCTTTAATAATAAAGTTACTAACAAATTAGGTACTTAAGTATTTTCGTTAGAAGTGATAAGAAGCGCTCGTGACGGTACCATTGTTCCACGTGCAGAGCAGCTTATGCTTGTCGCGAAATTCAACAGAAGACTGCCTGCGCAGACGCGGTCGGCCCTTCGCCGCGGAGGCAGCCGCCGCCGTGTACATCGCACCACCGTCACCTCACTCGCCCGTCGCGGCGCCGCAGGCTAACATCGACGCCCCCGCAACTGCCTACCTGTGACACTGCACTAATTGGTCACAATTTACCAGACAATACGCACTCACTATAAACTGTTTTTTATCAACTTTTATATTGCTGGTTGCTAACAATTAACAGCATTATTTATTTTTCTCACTTTGGGTGTCACTATACTAAAACAGTTTTTGAATATTTTCGAATAACATTAACTTTCGATATCAGTTCACTTTTTTACGATACGTGTAAATTGTATTACCATCCAATTTTATTTTTCAGACCATCTCATAAAAAAAAAATATTCACATTCCGGCCTTCAACAAAAATATAATATCGCTTCCGCTGTATGAAATCCGGTAAAGTGGTACATATATATTTAATCTATTTTGTGGATGTTATGAATGACTATCGTTCAAAGAGGCAGTCTCTTATCGGCCCGCCAAGATTACGTTTCGCCACAATTCACTGCACGCGACTTATCAGCTGCCAATGTACCGAATCGAATCGGTCGATGATCTAACAAAGTTCGCGTTTGTCGAGAGCTTCGCGTATAAGATTAGTCCCTAGAAATAGGGTCACCTCTAGATCAAACCGAAAGACAGCGGAACTTTAGTAACTTAAAGCTCGCATACTAACGACCGCGATATCCTGTTCGGATTTAGATTAAATGAAATATGTTATATTGCATCGGACTCCAGTGTGAAGAGCGTCGCGTGATGCGTACGAGAGAACTACCGGCAAGCGAGTTAGACCAGAAATAAACAGCTGAGAGGATTGGGCGGAATGGACCGCCGCCAAAAAGCGCCCAACGCGGCCAACCTCCATTCCTGTGACTGCCAAGTGGAACCCCTTCGCGTAAAACGGACGTCTCTGTGTTTACTTCTGTATCTGATCGAGTTTGACATTTTTCTCGTCTCTGGAATGACGCTTATTTACGTAGGGTCTTCAGTAATTACGCGTGAGACAAGGTCACGTGAGAGAAATCTTTCGCGAAAGCTTCTCAATGACCGCGAGCAAAGCAAGGTTGGGTCCACTCTCACACGAAAATAAATGGTAAAACCCAGATTATATAAATCAAATCATTATTCTCTAGTAGCTCTGACGCTGTTCGTAAACTATTTAATAATGGGAAAATTCCGTCTAAGAAAAAAATAGTTTCAAGATTTCAAAGAAAGACTGAGTGTTTATTTGTCTTTAACATTAAATAACGTGGTAACTCAATAAACTCTGAGAATTATAGGATTATATGTCAACAAACGTTTTTATAATTGTATAATGCATGCATTCCAATATCAAGCAGCTGAAGCTATACAGACAAAATTTTAACAGATGTATTTTAAATATATGCACGGTTAATACGTGTATCGAAAGCCATAAGTTGACAACACGTATCATACATTTGAAAATTATTCGGAACGACCAAAAAACCGAATAAAAAGGAAGCATTGTGACATTAAACACAATTAAATACACTTGTAGTAAAGTAATGTTTGTTAATTTAAATTTTATTATACATGTTGTCAACTTGTGATCATCGATATATGGTGTTTAAGAAAGTAATCGTGTTTTTTTTTCTATGTAAAACACTCCGCCAAAAACAATCTATGAGAACTCACATAACCATTTGGAATAGTTACGCCCAACTGCATAGAGGTCCATCAACATTGAACACGAAACTCAAATTGATTTTTAAAATTATCAAGCACAGCACTTAACGAAAACGAAAAAAATATGTTAGATAACAAAGTGGAGTAATCTGCGATTGTGCGATTGATGACAATGGTAGGAAAATTTATCAATCGGGCGTTATAATGACGTTCGCTCCGAGTTGTGAGAATGATTGTCTAGGATAAATTGTTTTTCGTGGTGTCAGTCATCATCAGAAACGTTCAATCTATCCAGTCCTGCATTTCTTTAAAATATATGTATGTAGATATGGAATATAAAGCCCACGACCATCGTGTGTGTGGTTGTCAATTCGCCGCCGAGACGAGATTATGGTCAGTAAAGTATTACGCGAGAAGAATATTAAAGAAATGTAGCTTGGATTATAATAGATATTTTAAATTTTTATATGTAAAATGACTGGGATCGAATCTCATAACTACAATACAATCATATCAAATTCCGCAATGTGCATATATACCACTACAATCGACGGTCTGAATGTATTAGTCGTACGCCACTGATGTCTGAAAAATCCTTTTCAGGAATTGCACAGTTTTAAATTTTCCTCTAAAAATTCAATAGAAGAGCGCTAGCCGAGTTTTAGGTACATTAAAAACGTCAAAAAATACACAAAACTATAAAATACGTGGACAAAATTGTGAGGTTTCACTGTATCCAGTTTATACCAGGACCGGCCAACCCGCAGCTCGCGGACCACATGTGACCCGTCGCGTATTTTTGTGCGGCCCGCGGTCATAATTCTTTCACGTTATCGATAGAATTAGTAGGAAAAAAAAGCTAGAACCCTAAAACAATTCGTAATTTATGTTACAGATTATACGCGCGACATAGAAAAGAAGAGGAAAGAAAATATTAAACCAATTGACTGTATTCTTATTAATATGCGGCCCTTGGAAATTTTTATAACGTCAATGCGGCCTTTTGAGAATTTTAGGACGTCAATGCGGCCCGTGGGACAATTTGGGTTGGCCAGACACGGTGTATACACACGATCAATGCGAGGATTCTTACAGGACGCAGTGCGTGTATAAATGAAGAAACGTTATTATTAGCATGACTCACACGAATTTCTCGATTTAGATTCATGGCGTTGGATAGTAAAATAGAAAGAGACACGAAAATAACTCTGGAGCGTTGGCAACGAAATTGATAATATCGAACATATCGATGGACAGGTTTTATTACCCGCAGTCGACATAAATTGAAGCCAATCCGTCTTTTCAACACATTTTTATGTTCATTCATATTAGCATTAACGAAAATAAATGTTTTAAACAAAACATTCACTGGTCCAATTACAAAACGTCTCACTTGGCAGAGCTGATGGAAAATTATTATCAAATGACAGCATTCGTTTAAAGACAGTTGGTTATTACTACAAAGAAATTACTTCAAAATACTAGTAAATGCTATCTTCATTCATCGACCCTCGTATGTTTCTGGTTATTTAAACGTATATAAATACACGACATTACATCGTAGAACATAGAAACAAATGTAAATAAATATCACGCACTCTACTTTGAGATCTGTCTAAAACATACTGATCTGTATAACATGATGTAAAGAACGTTTACCCAATATAAGTCATCCATTTTGTTAGGGCGCTGCAGGTTAACGCTTGACAATTGATTATTGAGTTTCTGTATGGTGGTTAGTTTAGTTCAACATTTTGCCAACGGAAAACCAATTTTGATACTGTCATGTACACAATGCGCACTTGCGTACAATACAATACTATGCATTTGCCGTAATCTTGTTATTTAATTAATAAAAACATGAATGATATGATAATAAGATTATCAGATGAAATCTGAAATTTGACTCTATTTTAATTTTAATCTCGATAATGCGATCCTTAAATAGATTTGATTAAATTATTTACAAACTTAGAATGTCTACCTCCTACGCATGAGTCGTCAATATTGTCTCAACCTAATTCCTCGAAAAAGAAAATATCCAGTTTTGCTGCACACAATGTAACTCGCCGTGACAAATCTAAGGCTTCACTTGGCTCGTAGCCAATGCGTTCCAGTAAAAATGTTTTAAATATCGACTAACCGACGATAGAGCGAGAATGTCAACAATCCCAAACAGTGTTAATTGGTGTCACAGTATGTGAAAAAAAATTCTAAGTAATATAAATTGTCTAAATATGGGCATTCGACGATGACGTTAAAAATCATTACGTGACATTACTAAAATTATATACACGAGGCTTGATCAAAACATAAGAGGACCGTAGAAGTCACATTTTTGTTGTACTGATACTCCTATCCCTGACGTATATGATAAAAATTTATGCCAAAGGAAAAAACGTTTGTTTTTGACGGAATATTTTTGCAAATTAAAAACGGTAAATGACTTGTTTTGGTTCTATGTGGAAAACTATTCACAAAGTACTTTTAGAGAATTGATTACTAATACCAATCAGTCGATTTATAAATAAAAATATACGTGAAAACCCATATTTGAATTTGATACAACTTTGATTAATTGCGTGCCTATAAGCGGAAAAAATATTTTACAAATTTTTTGATTAAAAAAGTAAGAAGTTCTTAAATACCAAATTTCAATAATCTACCAGCGATAAATGGGTATTGGGCGCAATTAAGAACTTTTGAAATATCGCAGGCGACACAGTAAGCGTCTAGAGAGGGCGAAAATTTTACACAATTGATTTTTCGTCCAAAAATTTTTTTTACTGAACAAAATTCACAAATTAATATTTCAAAATGCGCATTTTAATCATTTGGTTAGCGAAATCCGATAAGCCGGCTTTCGTTACTATATGAAAATTACCAGATTTGATGTGACGTAAAATCTCAAGTATAATACGCACTTTTTTTTACTTATTTTAGCACGAAAAAAACTGGGTGCTGGGCTGTATACGCTCGAAATACTTCCCTCTGCTCAAAATATTGCACTATATGACGCGTGCGAGCCTTTATTAACTACCAAGCGTTGATAAAACTTCTTTTACAGAGTTCATGCAGATCGCCCGCCTAAAGCTAAAATTCTCTCT
>JAGVSQ010003499.1:0-21451 GCA_022683975.1 Rhyacophila evoluta
GCACGTGGTGTCCATATGCTCCACTTAGGGAGCGAACATGGAAGAAGAAGAAGATCAGTTGTATATGTGTGCTATTGTATTGTGTGTCTTTGTTTATGTGTATTTTTCATGTGCGCAAATGTCTTATGAACGACTGTCTTGTGTGCATGTGTGATGAAACTGTGTATTTAGCTTTTATATTATATTGTCTTAGGTGCCGAAATACCCCTGATAGTTACGTCGTAGTGCTAAGTGATTGATTATAGGCAACTTTTGTAGCAAATAAAGAAATAAATCATGAATAATAAATGGGTATATTTATGTAATAGGTAAGCAGGGGAATATACATTTGTAATGCTCTCAATATTTCTTTGATATTGCCCACATCTCCGAAAGCAGTCGATCGTTTAAGATTTTGAAATTATTTGTGTCAGCGAAAATCTATGAATTTCGGAAATCGACTAGGCCCCTCCGCACTAAAAATCCAACCTTACATAAATAAGATGTAGCCAGGTAAATCGGACTCCCAGAAGAACACTGTCAAATGCAAAATCAACCATTTTTCATGAGAGGAAAATTGTTTTTTTAATTCATGTTAATGTATTTGATTTAATTTGTGTGTGCATAAAAAATAACTCAGTAATGAAAGGGTTAATATTTTCCACCTGAGTGAGAGCGAGTTTAGATAGATACTGTTTAATACATTTTTAGAATAGGATCTATCATTGTAAACATTCTAAAAGTGACTATATTTTTTTCCTATTTATTTTTGCTTTTATTTATTGATACTCTTACTATATTCAATTTAAATTATATTATTATCGCGTGTCATGTGGTGAATGTTTTTAATCACATGTATAATTCGTAGTTTTCAAATTGCAAAAAAAAAACAAAAAGAATAAAATTCTCAAAAGTTTTCATTCGTGTTCAACTGGCTTTATAGAAGTGGTTCAAATCGACCACTCAATGTCCAAAAGAATAATTATCACTTTAAATTAGATGCTATGCAACGAAGTTCCGCAGACCGATTGCACGCATACGTATCCATCGTCATTCTGTGAGAATGCAGCACAAATAATGCAACATGCTAGCCGGTAATTCATCACAGCTGTCTATCTTTCAATGCAAACGCATTAATGTCGTTCATTGATGATACAATTTGTGGATTTTAAGCGAGCTCCGAAAGTGATACCATAAAAATAGAATTTACGAGAATGACACGAAGATCACCAACGAACATTCTGTATATTGTCGAAGAAAAATGCTTTGTTTAACTTTAAGTTCAGTTTCAAAGATGTAATACTTGTACATTAAATCCTTGATATAAAGGACAAAATATTTGTAAAGAAGCGAATGTGCAAATATTGTAAAATGATTGGAAGCAATTGTTTGATGGCCAAGATGCAGACATAGATTTAGGAGGGCTAGAAATCCTAAGACAGATTCTGAGGATACGGCGGTATGACTTCGTTCAAAACGAGAAGTTAAGAGAATCGACCATGCAGCCACCTATTATCATCAAGCGAGATCTGGCTCAGTCACATATTGCGGAAGCCCCAAGAGTCTTAACCTGACCTGCCTATTCTTTAAGCCGGGCGGTTTTCAGCGTCCTGGAAGACCGCTAAATATCCAGTATAGATTATGTGCCCTTCCAGATTATACCTCTGGATATAATTTGGAAGGATGACAGGAAGTCTTGGAGGCAGCTTGTGGAGGGAGTGGATATGGAAGATGATAAAATGCTTTATATTAACTCTTTTTCTGTTGAGAATACACCTGTCAGGGTCAAACAGAAATGATACTCATACCACAACATGCTTTTTTTCATTCATTCAAAACATTCTTATGTTTTTTTTTTAATACTAACCCATTTTTCATTAGCATCCATTTCAATTTTCAACAGCGAGACTTTTGATCCGTAGAAATACAAAGAAATCAACGAAATCAAGAAAGATATATCAACTATTATCTATTAGAAGTTTTTTATTTATTTGATTATTAGGTGTTTTGGTGTGTCAGACATTGATGTTTACCAAGGCTCCAGTATGATTATTTTAGTATCTGCAGTAACACACATAAGGATCGCGTCAGTCACTCTAAATAAAAAATTGAATAGAATGCACGCCCGGCAGTACCAATGAAATCTTCTTCTTTCACACCCGGTTCGTAAATGAAGCATATGTACACCACATGCCGCCTCCCAGAACCCCGGTCACCTTTCAGTATTATTGCGCCTTCCAAGACAATAGCCTGTATCTAATATCTCACATTGAAAGTCCTACGTTTTCTTCTTTTTTTGAACTCACAACCTCCGGTACCGAAGCTCATACCAACTCGGCCACGAAGACTGAATAACCATCAACGGTTGGTCTTTACATTGTGGGGATCCATACACTAGACATGAAGCTCTCCATCGTGATTCTGACGCGATGTCACGCTTTTTCAAATAAAAATACATTTCGCCCTGATTCTCGGAACCACAAATTGGGTAAGCAAGGTTATGAAATATATTTCCAAGTTAAATAATTTTATATAAACAGTGACAGAAGATATAGGACGAGAACAATAATGTCCTATTTTTACATAGAGACGTTTCGCGAAAACATGAAAATTCGCTTATCCACAAATATACAGAACCTGTGGGGAAAGGGGGCTCTATCGTTTCTCTATTTCGGGTTAAATAGGATCTCGTGAAAAGGCGAAACTTCAAGCAATCGGCTTTGTCGCGAAAAATACGAACCATTTCGCAAATATTCGAGGCGAAAACAATAAAAAATATAATAATAATTTGAGGACATTGCGATTATATAATAAATAAAATATTATCTGATACAAAATATAAATAAAATAATAAATTTATCGTTGCCAGCGAAGAAAAATAAAAAGGGTAAATCGTATTCGGGTTATTTTTATTTTGTGTTAATTGCTAAGGACGGGTTATTATTATGCCATGTGAAATTATAGGTTCTACATAAAACTTAAGATGGAATTAGTCACATGAACATCGGGAAATTAAAATGTGAAAGCGACAATATCCAGAAATAATTACACTGGAATAAAATGTGGAGGTGACACTATATAAAAATACACTTTTTAAGATATTTAGATGACGGTATTAAATAAGACTTCCGTTAACAATAAAATTCAATCGATAATTGTTAAAACACCCAACATCCCATTCATAAAAATTGTGGAAAATTAGTATAAAAAAATCCCATTTCGATGATAATTTATCAAGTGCTTATTATCATCAGTTATTTTGTCTATGTTTTCCTAATATTTTAAAATACTTAGATTAATTTTTTGACCACGTCCCCGACTACTAAAAGCGTTTTTTTTTTTATTTGCTTCTTAAAGAGTGTTTTAATGATCATCTATTCAATTAGAAGACCACCTCATTGGACATATTCTTCGTGAATAAGTTAACTATGAGGTTTTCCCCAGGACTCGTAAGGCCTTCAGTGAGATTAGCACCAGGAAGTTTGAATTTGAAATTGACAGAATACAATTTTTTCACTTCTTAGATCGATTTTTCACGGTGATCCACAATTCTACACAATGTGAAGATATCCACTTCAAGAGTTGAGTATAAGGCCGGCGCTAACATAGCAGAGCGTCGGCAACAGATTTACAAAATAGCTATGAGTGAGCAAGTTCAGCAGCGCAACAACACGTTGTCGTCACAACAACTTGAACGAGCAAGTACTCACCTATTCAAAACTATTTTGCATCTCTGTTGCCGACGCTCTGCCGCCCTGGAATATATTGTAGCCTCGGCCTAAGGATTTGCGCAATGTGAAGAGATGTCTTTGACATATTATTTTTCACGGAAATCGGTTTTCAGACAGTTTCTCAACCCAATGGGCATCCAGTCCTGCATGTTCGGATTTTTCTTTAAATCCGGCAGATGTGAGAATTAAGCCCGCATTTCCCGGATGCAAGGCGCGCACCCTATACTTCCACACTACCGGGGAGAAATCTTATGGATACTATTTATTTAGAAATATTCATTAGCTATTACAGCAATACTACGAAGACAAGTAACACTATTTACAAGAAGGGGATAAAAATTTAAATAATACAAGAAATAAAAAAAGACAACGATAATTGAGTGTTCTTAGAGAAGTATATAAAGAAAATAAACATGAGAATACCATTAACTATTCACATGAAATAAGAATCTATAATATTAATACAATGACAATTCATTTCAGATGAACGCAATTCTAAAATTACATACAGTCAACTCATTTCAAGCAAGCGGAGTAAATAGATCTGCGCAACGTAAACAATTGTCTTATCATGTTATTTTCCACTGGAATTGGCAATTAACTTATCATCCATGGATACACAGTCGAGTATTTTTTTTTTAAATTAATACACCAACGGTATTTTAACCTGTATCCATCCTCAAGTTCTGAAACTCATAATTCACAACCTGCCTAATGTAACGGCAAACTCTTTCTACTTACTGTATCATAATTTTGTCTCCAAATTGGAATACCTCTACAGTTTACGAAAATTGAACATTAGACTGTTCTTTAACAAACTGAAGAGTTTCCTTATTCTATCTATAATTATTTTTTGCTGTCAGTGTGATGTAATGTAGATATTTATTGAATTTCCCCGCTTCCTTTCTCTCTTAAAGTAATCTAAAAAAAATATTTATTATATTCCCCATTATTAGACTAAGTTTTTGCTTTTTATAACTATTTATTATTTGAGGCAATTTGGCAATCCTGATTATCCTTTGACTAATGATGGACAGAGCATCGAGAGTGTCGACAGTTTTAAATACCTAAGGGTACACATCACGGGAGATGGCACATCGCAGTGATCTCGCTATTGGAATAGGAATATCTGAAGCAACCTTTAATTCCATGCGAAATGTCTGGGACTCCAAGCTGTAAAAGGTAAAAAAAAATCAAATGCCGCCAGTTCAATGTATGCATTGTCATGCTGCTCTACGGTTTCGAATCGTGGCACCCAACAAAGGCCCAAAGCAACCGTATTCTTAGCTTTGAGAATAGGATCTGAGGTTACGGTGGTATGATTTCGTTCGAAACGAGGAGATAAGAGGATAAAAAGACCGTGCAGCCACTAATCAGGGGCAAAGTGAAGCTGCGACGCTGGATCTGACACGGCCACATACTACGATTGCCTCAAGAGAGTCTGTACCAGACCCGCCTATTCTTCGAAGACGTCCCGGAAGACCGCTAAATACTACCTATAAAATGAACTTACTTAGATATGGAAGAATTGTGATGTCAAAAAAAAAAGAACCTACCTTCAAATACCCTGGATAGTCAAGTTACCGATGCAGCATCGGTAATCTAACCGACAATCCAAAACGATTTAGCATTTTCTACCCTGGAGCGCGAATCGACATAGACAATAAAGAAACGATAAAGAGCTCAGCATTTTTTCAACTGAGGATTTTCGTTTCACATTACGAAGGCTATGTTTGCTAAAAATCCATATAATAAAACAACAAATATTCATATTTATTTAGGGCATCCTTTCTATATAAGAAATCAAATCGATGGATTTACTTTATTTGCACGAAAGGTACCCTCATAACAAATTGAAAATATGAGTCGCGTTTTTTTTTGATTTACTTAAAAAACGTTTCATACAGTCGATATTTTTGAATAAATTATGTATTTATTGGCATACTACATTATAAAGGATTACCACTATTTGTATTTTCAATTTGTATATTATATAGCCTCTTAAAAACTGTAGCTAATCAATTTCAAAGTCAAGTAGAATATTTTTTTTTTTTTAAACCATTTTCACCCCAACATGGATCTACACAGTGTGAAGATATCCACCCCGATAGAGGAGTATATGGATCTCCGCAATATGAAGACGTCTTGACAGATTATTTTTCATGAGAATTGTTTGTCAGGCAAATACTCAACCGAATGGGCAACCCGTATTTTTCAGATTTTTAAAATCCGACAGATAGGGATTCAAACCCGCATTCCCCGGATCGCTAGGCACGCACACTACCAACTACGCTACAGGCGAGACATATTATATTCGATTTCAAAACAAAGTAAGCCTTGTATTAATCGTCTCCAATTCTTCGTGCTATAAAAATTCAAAAAATGTTTGTTGAATTCTAACTAGTTGTAATGCGGGGTAACAAAATAATCAAAAAAAATATCTACAACCTTACAACCTACAACCAATTTTTGTAAAACAGCCGAAAAACTATTATATAATTTTATTAATATAATAACTCTTGTCATTGCCAAATGGACTTCTATTGTTAAAACTAACTTAATCAACATATATAACATAACCCGAAATGCCCTAACCTGACCTAACCTGACCTGACCCGACCTAGCCCAACCTAACCTAACATTACTTTCCCAGAGTGAATAATAAATGATGGAGTCGTTCCTTACCAATTTGTAGCGTATATATCTGTAGGCAAATTGATTTATATCGTGGCTCAGAGAGTATGGTGGTATTTTAAAAAATATATTGTCGCCATTATTGCAGGAACACGTAACATGATTTTTTGATTTCAGTCACTATGTAAAGTAATTTTTATTATCTATTGCAATCCCTTGTTTCATTGGCACATTTTTACAATAAAAAATATTTTAAACGCGCTTTATAAATATTATTGTAAAAGTGACACACAATAAATAAATTTATTTAGTATTTATCACACTCGATAGTAATCATTTGTATCAATTGATTGACAAATACATTGATGAAAAGTTCAAATACTTTTTAAAACATAAGAAAATTCTGTATAATTTATTATCAAATTTCATATTTATATACATTGATTACCACGCGAATTGTATTTCATTGGTGATATGGTTTATCCTAGTATTAACAGCTATAACAGTGCGTATTTTATAGTTCCATAGTTATTCAACTGTCAGTCAAAACGTAATAAACCGTATGCATATATGAACAGCGCAATTTTGAAACAGAATTATGAAGCGCCAAATTATTTTTAAAAATAACCAAAATGAAAAATTTCGCAACGTAAAACATTAACAAAAAAAAAAAAATGCAAATTTGGCAGTAAATAAAAAAAAAACACCACTTTATTCACAACGTGGGTACATAAATAATAAAAAAAAAATAAGCCGACCGTATGTAGAAAATTCCCCACAATATTTATTTATTTACGGGTATAACTTTTTAAGCACAGCGGCAACACCGGGTGTTTTTTTTCGCCGCACGGTTAAGATTTTAATCAAGACGCAGGTGCCTCGCCATTCGCACTAACGATATGGAAATATTTAATAAAAATTACACCAACTATGCGATATTATATATTTATAAAGAACCGGGCGGACTGCGCGAAAGTCGCCATCAATTTTAAATTCTATGCAAATGTACGGAAAGATATTCAAGTGAACGGGGGATATTAATTGCACCCCAATTAATAGCTCGGAAATAATAAAAACAAGCAGATGCTTGCGGCCAATGTTTGGGGTGAGGTGGTTTGGCGGAAATTTGATACTAAATCAACCAATTTTCTAATACATCGAGTCATCAAAAAAATCATTAAAAATACACAAATGTGATCGATGTTGAAATAAAAACAGTTTGTGTTTCTTTATTCTTTTCGGCAAACCTTGTAAATAGGCCCTCACGTAAATAAACCGATAATACATTAAATTAGTACGCGACAAATTTATCAATAAGAAATTATGTAATTCGCTTAAAAATGCCTCATATTAATCGTGGAAACCCGTTATTGGTATTTCAGTATTCTTTTATTGATGATTTTTGCATTTTTTATATTTACTATTTGGTTTTATATTTAAAAAAATGACGTATCATGATAAGCTGGTAGCTAAGAGGCAATCGTGCGTGATTCGCTGTCGGAAATTTTAAGTCAGGTGCTGACGATTTTTTAAAGATTCAAATATGCAGAAATAGAGATACCTAACGGGTTAAGCGTTTAACCGACAGTAAATTCTCGTCAAATATATTTATAAACATAATACTTAACAGTTTGGGTATCTATACATTTACTCCTTTTGTGGATTAGTTATCACACTATATGCTCCACTTTCGGAACGGACAGACAAAAAACAATTATAGAGTGACCAACAATTTAGATCTACCATAACACATCTAAATTACATGATATTTAAACTTTTAAACTCCACAATGATTTCATTAAAATAATTCGATGTTCAATCGATGTGTTGCTTCTACATACACGTGATTATTACACCACTACGGGACTTGAACCGAGAGCGGTTCACAAGCCCGAGCTCTTAATAAATAGTTCAGCCACTGAGAAGGCGACGAATCGCTAAAAAAATTGAAATAAATGTTACAAAAAGTCACCAACTTTTAAATTAATGACATCGCCAAAAAAAACGAGAAAATTTAAGTCCGTCTGCAGACATCAAAAGTAAAATAATTCAGAAAACGTGCCTAGAAGATATAACACGATATTTACATTATTCTGGAATTGACATAAATTCAATTAAACTCGAGCAAGAAGAGAAAAGTATTCATCAATATTATTTATCGCAGCCGAAGATGTAAGAGACAATGCGAAATAAGAAATATCCCGAAAAGTGAGAGTTATGGTTGATTCATAGCGTAATACGTTCGTCTTGGGAGAACTAAATCATTTGTTCATTTATTCAACATGTTGGGAACATTGCGAATTACAAGTTCGAGGCCGAACATCATTTATACAAATAACAAAATAATATAAAATAATTCGATTCCTTTCATATAGAGGCTCCGTCGTTTCATTTAATCATATATCTCTGAATTTTGATACCGAGAAGTTATCTACTTTATTCGCCGGGAATTATATGAACGTCGATTCTAATTATCCGAGCAGGTTGCCACGCGCTCAAGACTGTTTATATTAATAAGCAGTGACGGCTCGCATAAAGGCACTGTGGAACTGCAGCACCCCCAATTTCCACTTGATAGTATGAATAACATTTAACATGAGTCATTTTTTCTTTAACTCTATTAACTCTAACTTCACAGTTCCACCGGCGTGAAGTTTGAATGTTGTGCGCATGCTGAAGCTGCACGCGAGGGTGCGAGGGAGAAAGAGCAGTCCATATTTCAGCGTGCTGATGAAAGGTTGGCACCCAGTCCTGCATTTTAATTTTTTTAAATCCGACAGATGGGGAACCGCCCCCGCATTCCCCGGATTGCTATGAGTGCACGCTATCAACTACGCTAACCGGGGAGATTAAATACAAAATACTGGAGTTATATATTATATTTTTTAGGGTAGATGTGTCTCAGAACCCAATGGAGTTACAAAATTCTCTTGAGACATTTTTTCGACATATTTATCAAATTAATTCAGGGCATGCATATAGCAAGATGCAGCAAAATGGCAGTATTAGCTAAAAGTACAGTGCAACTTTGCATTTAAAGCCACCGGATATGATTTTCATAAATTTCCTTCTGAAGACTTTTTTTCAAGTACCCTCCATCCAACCGCCACGTCCTTATGCCTGTTTTTAATCGGGAATCCCGGAGCTCTGATATCGATAGCTATCTACCTTATCCAACGGGAATATCCCGGGGGTAACTATAAATTACCTAAGACTTGGGTTGCCACGTACTCAAGTTAGCTGGAGTGTCTTATAGACTCGCTACGAGACAGGAATAGACGAAGGATTAATTAGTGAAATGGCGTAAGTTAATGTTTATATTCTTGTTTACATCTTGCACGTTGATTTCTCGCCCATAGCCCTCTCACGATCGATCCGGCGTAATTTCTCGGCATTTATTTGACAGACGCAGTCGCTGGCCTCGAACGATAGCTATTTGGCGTATCATGAATGACAGGCAGGCAATCAAAGGATCGCAGATGCATCCGTATGAGTCTGACGCATCCAATCGTGACCTATCACATAGAAGATTCATGTCGGATTCTCATGATTGAATCGAAGGTTTGTCATTAGCCGATGACTTGGCGGTTTTGATCTGACAAGCGATACAAAGATAGTAAATTGTTAGTTATTTGAATCATAAGTATTCCATTTAACCAAAATGTTAAAAACGACTTTTAAAAAATAATTTATCGCATTACACCCGAAATATTGTATAAGAAGTTTATAAGCATGTGTCTATCGCTTACAAGTAACTGATAAAGGTTAGCGTGGGCGCTTTGAAACCGGAAATTAAAGGTTCGATTCCTACAACTGCTGGATTTCTTAAAATTCAAAAATGCAGGACTGGGTGCCCACGAAGTTAATCAAATCCCTAACAACCAATTCTCATGAAAAATGATTTGTCAAAACATGTCATCACATTGCGGAGATCCATATATTTCACGTTCATGGTAAAAAAAAATCCATTTCATCAGATTTAAGTTGCAGTTAAAAATACCGTATCCATATAAGGAATCATTTGCCAAATACTGTGTTTACTTAGTATGGCATGAAATTGCATGAAAACTTATCTCGATTTTTCGGTTGAAGTCACTTTGTAAATTATAGCTGTATACACACATAACACATACTTTTTACACGATTTATAAACATGTGTTATACAAAAGATTGCAAAAATAAAATAATAATTTATAAAGTGACTTAAACCAAAAAACCGAGTTACGTGTTCTTGCAATATATATTATTCACATCAAACAGAGCAATAAAACAATTATTATATTAATTTGTATCAATAATTTCTGATTAATTTCGATACAAATATAACAATATAATTAAATACTCATTTTCCAAATGTTTATTTGGCAGATTGTTATTTTAAATATAGTTAATAGTGATGCTAAACATTTAGAAAGGTGTATATACAGTAGAACTTTGATATAATGGACTTCGTATCGGTAAAGCATTAAAGGTGCATGCATTGGAAAATTATTCAAAGAATTTATTTGGAGGCCAATATGCAGATATAGATTTAGAAGTTCCTGATTTATGCAGAATAGTGCTGGAGAAAAAAATAGCCAAGAATATGTTTTACAATGATCAGAAGAAGATAAAGGTGATCCTCAGTATCTCATCATAACTGAAAGTGAAATAGCAGGTGAACTTATGATCTTGGAAAATGAGGATAAAAGTTGAGATAGCGAAGAAGAAAAATCAACTAACTTAAAAACAAATTAATCAGTGATAACATCGCATTACCACGATCGTCTAACATGTATTGACTATTCAACTATACTTTTATAACAATGCTTTTAGAAAACGAATCTTTACATAAAGAACTTTCAGCTTTAACAGACACTCCTTTACCCGCAATAGTTCGTTATATCGAGTTTCTACTGTATATATATCTACTTCAGTCGTCATAATGTTGTCAAAGGTAATACATACTGTATTTGGAGATGTTGTGACAACTAAAATAGGTATTGAAATACCTTACTGGAGACGTAATAATACAATGGAATTGAATTATTCAAATATGGTTGAAACAAACCTATATATATATATATATATTAAAACTCATTTCAATGGAAAAGAATCAAAACATTCCAGGTTTGTAGATTCAGTTAAACGTAGCTAATTATAAAAATATGCATAATAAACCCGGTATTTGTTTGTATTGTATGGGATAATTCTATTTTACAACAGTTTAAAAATAATTATAAATGTTTAAAAAGGGCGATATCATATCGATAGTTACTTCCGTTGTCACACCATTTTCAAGACTTCTTATAGATAATAGTGTGGCTTACGAATCTATGCAACTGTGATATAATTTCATTATTCAAGTATAAAAGAGGCGTTGCATACTAAAAAAATTAGTCAAATTAAAATATCGTCATTTTTTTTTACCATGTCCGTTCTAACTACGTGGACATCCGGCGTGAATTGTCAGAGGAATAAGGAAATAGGAAAATTAGACAGGTGGATGTTCAAAGCGCTAGGATTTATATCGCTCGTTTTTCACAAGCATTAGATGTCCACCAATCGCGCAATCTATGTCCAACATTTTATTTAAGTTTTATCCAGCTACATGATTTGTACCAGCAACGTCCGTTCTCAGAGCGCGCGGGTTCACAAATCCAATCACTACATTTTAATATAAATATGTGCATTAATAATGGTTATTATAATAATATTATGTTATTCTAAAGAGCACGCGTTAACAAGCTCGCCCATCGATGTGAGAATTGAAACATAAAAGTTTAAAAGAATCTGTAGACTTTCTCCAACTAGTCACGATTTAATTGGTATATAAAACAATATAACGAAGTAAGTAACATTAAAATTTGTACGCATTTAAAATTGGAACATAAAACAAATGAACTACGGTAAAACTTCGATATAAAAGGCCTCCATATAACGAATTTCGAAATTAAGGGACAAAATACCAGTAAAGAAGTGAAAGTGAAAACATCGGGAAATGATTAGAAGAATTTGTTTAATAGCCAAGATGTAGGCACGGAATTAGAAAGGTTAGAAGTTATTGTTTTCTGTAGTGTAATACAGAATAATTCTGGAGAAGAGACAGCCGAAGAAAATGTTTTACAGTGGTTAGAATTAGATGAAAATGATCGAGTATCACTAAAAGCAATATATATATAACAGTTAACGTTATGTTTTTGTAAATTTTTGAAAACAAAAATTGATCAATGGTTTAAATATTTAAAATATTGATTTCTATTAAAATAAAATTTATTTCATTCAAAAAATTTAACGAATATCGCTAAGTTTGCTTAATCAAAAAATTCTATATTTATTAATTATGGCTATTCAATGTAGTTGATGCTAAATATTGATTTTAGTCTTGAAAATAATATTAGTAAATTTTACAATGTTTTTCAAACAACTGCATTATTCAAGTGCTTCTAAAAAATGCTCTTCGACCACGATTTTAATACCAAATCTACGTACGCATAAGATATTCAACGCAACAAAAGCTAACAAAGATATTAAAATAAAATTATTACATTTACCTTAAATATTTATCACATAATAATTGTAACGCTTCCGATTTTAAATCCGATAACTACTGCTTTACATTGAGTGAGATAATACTGATTTAAAAAAACAAATAAATTCAACTACATTTTTTTAAATATAAGTAAGTACATATATCGTTAACATTTTCATAAGTTTAGATAGTTGGTTATAAAACAACAGCGCACTTGAAAAGTGCAGACAAAACTTCATTCTTTTCTTGAAACATTACTGGCCTTCTTAATAAAAAAATGCATTCAGAAAAGCGATTTTTCTACAGCGGATTTTGGCTTTAATAGACAATCCTCACCCGCGTTAGTCTATTTATATTAGGCGAATTTAGCCGAACTATGATCAGAAAAAAAATCATTTAATATTAACAAATTTATATTTTAATCGTAGACATTAATATCAAACTATCAATTTAAAAGTTGGACGTCTGAAGTCTTTTATATATTATTGGTGAAGTATGTGCCGGCAAACGGCTATTCATTTGAACGTTTACGCGGACGTGTAAAAATTAGGATGTAAAAAAAATAAGCATAGTGTCATCTCCCGGTTGCGCAGAGGTTAGTGCGTGCTGCTCGTAATCGGGGAATGCGGGTTCGATTCCCACTAGATGCTAATTGGGTTGAGCATTTTTCTGACAACCAATCTTCGTGAAAAAAAATCTTTTATAAATATATTCAAAATATCCATACACTCCATTTTCAGAGTGAATTTATTCGAACTGTATAGATCCATATGCTCCGCTTCCGGAGCGATCATGATTAAAAAATAATACTTCTTAACTCCAAGACACAACTGCTATCTTTTAGATGTATGTATTTTAATTTCGTATAATTATTTCTTCTAATTATGTTTTATACCTAACGTTAAAAAATTATAATTGTTGATTTTTTACTTGTTTAAATATGATATGAAATTTTGAATTGTGCTTTAATAATTGTACAATTCTACAGGTTGATTGAATAGTATTGTCGATAGCTATGTCGGTTGTGATAATATTATGAAGATACTATTATACAGTTAAGACGTACAATTATGATTTGAAATAACATTTTTAAAATGGAGCTCTACCAACTAAATGATAATTTAATTGATATTATGTTAGCGAGTGTGTCAAGTAAGGGGGCGGAGCTCCCTTGTTTTGTATGTAAATATTTTAATAGAGTATGTTTAGGCGGGTCTAATTATATTTATAAACAAACACCGGAGAGATACGGCAAGTTATATGTGTGGTTTAAAAATTAAAATATTTATAAAGACAGTATACTTATGTTACGCATTTTAATTTCTCTAAATAACTATGTAAATAAATATTAGAAGGTGATCAGTAACGGAATGCACGAGGAAGACGAATGCCGAAGAATCTTGTCATTCAAAATTATTATGTTGGTGATTAGCATGACAGTGTTGTTTACTTAAACATGTCAATAAATCGGTAACCCAATCAAATTACGCAATCAATCACACATTCGACTGAATTTGTTTATACATTCAGCGTTATCGAATAAATACAACTTTCCCTTTATCAGCTGTCATTTAAATAAACATGTAAATAAATAATAATGATGGAGGTATAAAACAATATAGGATGACAAATAGAACGGCACACGTGGGTCTAAAAATGTATAGACCGAAATCGTCGGCATATAAAATCACAACAATCGACATGGTCGTGTTATTTACACCACGTGTAAACACCGAAACAGCCATTATAAATGAGGCTCGAATTAAATTTACAATCGGGCGGGTTAGACGTGTGAAACATCAAGGTAAAGTCACTACACAGGTACGCAGAGGAATGTATATATTGAAGGCCCCCGAAGCACCCCTGTTTTATATTGTTTTCGTTTTGACAGCTCGTGTCACGATGCATAACGTCGTCAAACAGAACTGTCCGACTGGAATGTCGAAGCTTGGGTCAGACTAGCACCAGAAGCACCGAATTCGGATATCCATCGGCCGAATAATCCGCGGAAAATATACATTTCGAGGCCGATAACACTTGACGGCCATATTGGTATTCCACGAGAGAGAGATGTTGTATGAACACAAACACATTACGAGATTCCAAAAACAAAAACACATTGCAAAATGTTGACGTACCGGAAGCTGGTCCCAGAAGCAATCCTACTGTAAACACAACGCAGAGTTGAAATAATAACAGCGCCATAAATGTTTAATCATTTGTACACAATTTTAACGAAAGTAATCGAGGGTTTTTCAATGTAAACTGTTTCTCACTAACACTGCGGACACCGCGACTACACATACGCAACACGGAACGCTGCCATTGACGACCGCTGCTCCGCGCGACTCTCCTAAAAAACCACTGCGCAACAACCGACTGCGCAAATTAACAAATACACACATCTAGGGCAACCACATGATTTTTTTATTGCGGACCAAATATTTGTACACCATGAGTACATATCTGTATACACCGAGAGTTTTATTATCAATTCTATATATGAATGAAAGTTCACTGTTAAGAACTTTTTTTACTATATATAAAATTGTATGCTTAAAAGTCAGCTGTATCAATATGAATATCATGAAATTCGAATGAATAATGAATATCACTTATTTAATTTATGAATTAACTTTTTATCTATTGGTGTTAACATATCTTAGTTACGCAGTCCATTTTCCGGATAGTAACCTAACATGTTATCACCATCTTGTATCGCAGTTTATATTAGATATTTTTTTCCCGGATTACAGTATTTTTTTGCAAGAATTATTTAAAACGTTTTCATTTTTTCGCGATTTTCACTTTTTTGTGGTCGGTAATTAAGCAAACTTGATTTTTCATGGTGAAATTTGCTCCTAAACGAGAAAAAAATAATCGATTCTTGTTAGTGAAGTATATTTTTAAATGCAATCGAATGGCGTAAAATAATGTCTTAGATTATTCTCTGAATGAGAATATCTTGCTAATTGAATCATAAGCGAAGGAGCTTCCGAATATATTTATAAAAATTTAATTTTTTATATTGGAATACATAAATAAAAATTTTAATATCCCAAAGTCAAAAATCATTATGGAATGTAGTTTTACGGGGGGCTTTCTTTTTATTTTATATGGTAAAGCTTGTTCTATAAAAAATCAGTTGAAAATGTTTTTTTTTGTGGAATTTCTGTAAATAAATAAAAGGAAAAAATATCCTACATAAAAAAACACGTTTTTTTGACTGGCTTTTTTTCTAAAAGTTGACGCATGGAACTATGGGATATCCGCTGTCCAAATGGTTACCCTACGTACACACTTTCAATTACCTAATACGTAATATAACAAGGAAGGATATACGATTATTTCATTTATCTGAGCGCAAGTATATAGTTTTTATTTCGTCTTTTACGAATTTATTATCATTTATCGCTTTGGCCCCATACACTTTTTTCTCTTTTTAACGGAAGAAATGAGTGGCGTGAAAACGAAACAGACAATAAATTTATTTTAGATCGTCGTATTTGCGCCGGCCGGTGAATGATTTCGTAGTGGAAGTGGCACAGGTACGCGAATTTTGCAAACATTTTTGGCATTATTATGATCGCATTTTTTTTTGCCGTTTGAAAAATACATCCACATATCTCAGACAGATGTCTCTCACCGTAAATCAAATAATTTATTATCAAATAATGTTTACCAAACTACGAGACACTCGAGTTGAACCGTTTCAATTTTATTAGACTTATAATCAGCTGACAGATGTGGTCCACATGGGAGCAAATGTGGCCTGGCGTGGGACCCACCGCTTAGTAATAAAAAATGAAATTATTAGTATAGTATAGTGGGAATTATAATATTATATAAAAGTTATATTGTGATCATATATTGACATCTCATTCTTTTCTTAAATTTGCTTCATATTAAAAGTTAATTATGATGACCCAACAATTCCAGCTCCATATGTAATGTAACCATAATACATTTAAAAAAATAAAAATGGACGTAGAGAAAAAACCTATTTAATATTTATGATTTGAATTTTCTTAAAATGAAACATCTATGTAACATTGTGCCTCACCGAAAATTCAAATACCTGTGGTGGTTGTTTAAAAAAAACATTCCTTTAAAGCGAGGGTAGTCAACGTCAAGAATGCAATTTTTGCAGAGATTAGTTGTTAGCGTCTCTCTACTCATTGGGTTCTGGCTAAGGTAAATATGGCAACCGAACCCTAATTCAGAATTCTAAAGAACACAAGCGCGCATACTCACTCACTGGACAATTGCGGATATTCCTACTAAGCACAAATACATTATTTAAGACGCGAGCGATAATGAAAATGTTTAAAATTGTTTCTAGTCTTCAAAATAATATAACCCAAGTTTCATTTCTTCCATCATAGAATGTAAAGATCAAGAACAAAACTTTCCATCGGCATTTGTGTATTTTTTCAAAATACTAGTCTGTAATTTGTGTAGATTGCGCCATACTGTCTTTATGTATTTCCTGAAACAAATTTAACGAAATATACCTAATGAATGGCGACACCGCCTCACCCTTCTACAGGCTCTACTTTCCGCATACAGCAAATGTGTGAATCATAATTGATAATTATGATAATGAAGTCATATCAACTAAAAACTAGCTTCAATAATTTATAAAATGTATGAATTTTAATATAGATTTCATATTTGTACTCACCCAGTAGTGTCGATTAAACATTGAGATTTACCCTGGAAATATTTTTCTTTATCTATACAGCATATTTTTAAAATGAAGGATTAGAGATCATTTCACCATCGTTGTACAATTTGAAATGTTAGTAACCGTAGTCATTTATACGTACAAGATTATATGCACAAATCAGTGATGAAAAAAAACAAGGACCATTAGAGAAATTAGATTTATTTTAAACTAAAAAAAGAAACACTTGAAAGTACAGACTTTCACAGTACAAACAATACAATATGTTGAAACCTATTGATATTTTGTTTCTGGAAAATGCAATGGATATATTTTGCCATATATATATTATGTTGGTTGAATAGCCTGGTTTAAATAATGAAGAAAAAATTATTCTCTCCTTGAAAACAAAAATAGATTTACCCTTAAACGAATACATATAACAAAAATATATACTTTTCAATGTCCTCTATTCAAGGTAAGGTCTCAATAAATTAACCGAATAGTACAACATAACCTGCCTGGATATCTTTTACACTTAGCATAATACCAAAACTAATGTTTAAAGAGATTTCTGATGTAGACCAAATTAATAGCATATGTATGCAGAAAATAAGAGAAAAGGACATAGAAAAGGGTACATTTAGTGTAATATATTGTCATCAATGGGAAATTACCTCCCATGTGTTAAAAACGTTAATTCAAGTTGAGAAGACTTATTTTTGAGAGTTAACGAGTATTTTTTTAAAATGTCAAAGATACGCTTTGTAGTTTTAGACGCAAATAAAAACGTTAAACCTTAAAGTACAAGTAATTTAATAACTCATACGTAGATCTGGAATACATGGCAGATACTTCAAAATACCATTTTGTATACGACCATAGGACAAGATACAGAAAAATATTTTTTATTAAGTATCAGGATTTTCTAACACATGGAAGCGTTTTTCAATCGGTAGAATATTTCAGACTCTTGCCACGTCACATTTAACTTATTTTCGTAAAATCATTCACATGGGAGGTATTTTTCAGTTGACGAAGGTATATTCATGTTTGAACATTATTCATTTGATATACATTAATATTTGGTAACTTTTGCTAAGAGAGACAAAAGACAATTTGTTTAGTTTTATCTTTACATTAGCAAATTAAAAGTACAAAATAAACACGTAAACAAATTTTCTGTATGAATTTAAACTTCAAATCATTTCTAGTAACTAAATAACCGATTAAAATGAACAATGATTTTGTGTAACGAATTAAAATAAAAAAAACAAGAAATTTAGTTTCTGTTATTTATGTGGTCTCCTGTCTTCAGAATATTAACCTCTTTACAATACAATAAAACATTTCAACAGTCAATATGTTAGACACAGATGTGCCAATATGTTTACAGTGTAATTAATTTTCTCTACTGTGTACACTTGGCGACAACCCATTTTGTTGAATTAATATTGTAGTGCATTATACTCTCACTTTATTGTGTTTAAATGACTGGTTTTGTCAACTAAATCAAAAATATTGTAATTGGTGAAAATCGTTTAATATGAAACGCTTAATGATTTTGATGATGAAAAGATTTCGCATCTTGGACGAACAAAATTTACCTGCTGTCAGCGGCGACATAATCACCCAGATGTTTTTACCCCTTTTTCACAAGATTTATGATTTTCAAACAGTAATGATCTGGTACTGCTTGTCTTTAGCGAAATGCAATGCCGATTATCGAAAGTTAGTCTGTCTTCAAACTCAGTAATGCAAGTGTCGAAAATGTAAAATTTTGTGAAAAAACGTGTGATTTAATGTCCTATCAGGAAATCGAATTAATTGAATTTTACAACGTATAATATATTGGTGAGTTTATTTTGCATGTGACTTAACATGAAAATCTATTTCGGTCTGCTGAGTTTCATGTTAAACAATTTCTAATGCATCTCATTTTGTGTAAAACACAGCATTATTATTTAAATATTTCCAGTGAAATTGGAAGGGAAGGATATTTTGAGTTAACTAAAACGATCGACCGTAATATTTTTAAATAGTATATACAAAATGATTGAAAATTCAATATTACTATGGATACTTATTTAAATTTAATAAAAAGAGAAATCAATTAAGATTAAGCTCCCAGTGAAGATACTGTGAGTCACGTGCATACATTGAATATTCTTTCGCTAAAAGTCTTCAATCTATATTAAGAATTGTAATGATTTAATTAGTGCAATTGTAAATAATATAGGTCAAGGGTCTCAAAAATACGGCAACACCGGCGGCCTTGAGCACCACCAATCCGGCCCATGGTTTATTTTGATTACATCGTAGAATTTACGACATAGTTTAGAATGAGACCTAAAAAGGAGAAACCATGAATTCTGGAAGGAAAAAATGGCGGCATGAGCTAAAAAAAAAAACGAGAAAACCTAAGACTTGGAAGGAAAAAGTCCTCGGAACTTAGTGGAGGAATCAGTATGGCCCCCTTAGGCTAAAAAGTTTGGAGACCCCTAATGTAGATGAATAATTTCCCTATAGTAATATATAAGTAAAATTTAAAATAATATTATAGAGATGGCTCAATATCTGTCAAAAGATTAGACAACAATATAGTTATCAATTAAAGTATTTGTCAGATGTTTAATAATCTCCTATTTAACTAAATTCAGTGGTGAATCGTTTGATCCCAATCATGCATGTTAATTAAAAAAAAAAACACACAAGTCATTATGAATTGGTTTGCATTAGTGACTTGTAGCATCATATGACTAGCAAGAAGGTGTTCTTCACCAAGAAAAGATAATAACAAATGAAATCAGATTAAAAGTTCTTAAATTGTTGCTACTTTGAAACATTTTCAGCGCAACCTTTAAAGATACATTTTTCTATGTTGTGGTGTGTTCATATTATTTAATAATGAAGACGTAAGAGAACAGACTATATAGCTACTAGTCGATGCCAGAGCGATGTTGGGTCTGGTTCCACATAGTCTGGTCAAAGTGAGTCTAAATGTGACTTGCTGCTTTTGAAGTCGAATTTTGGTATCCTAAAGGACCATGTATACTATTAACGGAGGATACTCGATGGGGTTTTGATCTGCTGCCATAATATGGAAAGATGCGAGAGGATTGGGTATAGGCAGGAAATCTTAAAGGCACCATATGCTCCACTTAAGGAGCGTATGTGGGAGAATATATGATGGTATAAGTACAGATTTATAGTGAATGGTAAAGGAGGGACCAGTTGGAACACATGCAAAGATGGGCACACCTTAACAAATTACTTCAATCTTATTTGTGGGGAAGCACTTAAATGGATACTGCTGAACAGTAAAAAGTGCACTGGTCACACGCTAGGTCACTCGTTGGCAAATTGATATTGAGAATCATTAAAACTAATCAGATGAGCTCGATGAAGACCTCTTCTTCTTGTATTTGGAGCTTTTGGTTCTGGAGTCATCAGAACTGGAACTGCTTCTACGACTTCTCTTCTCATGCTTCTTCTTTTTGTTCCTAGAGTCGTCATCGCTTGAACTGGATGAGGAAGAAGACCTCTTGCCTGAAGATCTCATTTTGATACCTGGAAAAAAAGTGTTTTAATCTGTAAATCATTTTTTGTCTATAAAACAAAACATGAAACTCTTCCTTGTAAAAATATCTTACGATTATTTTACACTATTCATTCGACTCATTGACTAATTAATGTCCAGGATTTTTATGTGGTTTTGGAATTTGAATGAATTTTTGAAGAATGTGCAATTATCCACTTTAAATGAATATATTTTACTGTCAAAAGCATTCAGCATATATTCTCCATTCAATATCACACCATTTTAGAAATGAGAACCCAGATATTATTTAATAGCATGCTATTTTATAAATAAGTACAATTAATTAATATTTTCGACTGATGGTGCTTGATGGAAATTGATTTTAAATT
>JAGVSQ010003500.1:0-21446 GCA_022683975.1 Rhyacophila evoluta
TCACAATGTGTAGATCCATATGCTCCACGTTGGGAGCGAACATGGTATAAAAATAAAAAAAAAATGTACATAATAACGACTGTGAAAATAAAAATTGACGTAACCCTCAGTTTTTTAAAACAGCTTTTTTTGATTCTCACAATTTATACAACTTATTACACGTAATAGTAAAAGAGTTGTGTTGCAAATGCCGAAAAAATATCTAAATTTAGGTTTTAAATTTGACAAAATCATAGCTTGTCAAATTTTCGATTAGGAAAAATGATTTCTAACGCATGAATTTCATTAGTTTTTTCTAAATAACATATAAAATTAAAATCGGATTGAGTAAATATAACACCACTTTTAGTCTTCGCGCACTTTAAGAATGTGTCTATTTAATATTTTGATTTTGCTCAAAACTATTTAACACACGTTTGTCGTGCTCGTGATTTTTTTTCTGTGCGGGTTACGTTCCTTGTCCTTTTTAAAGTCAACATATACTGTAGACAGTATTTAGAGGTCTTTCAAAATGACGAAATACAAATCGTTTGTAGGATGAATTAAATTGTAAAAAATATAAAAACATACTCCATATAATTATATAAACAAATTAAATTTGAAAAATATATTTCTGTTTTTTTTAGATATCGATGTTATTTTGCTAAACTGAATTGATGGAATACAAGTCAAAATAGCATTGATTTTAAGAGGATTATTTCACTATTTTAGCGTAAAATAGTATTATTATTAAACAAACATTGTACAACATTTCAAACTTAAGTTAGACAGATGTAAAATGCAAAATATCTGCACAGAAATTGTACTAGGTTTAAATATGAATGAACGCTCAAACTGCTTGTATAAACATATCTTAAAACGGAAGCGACAGCAGATTTTTTTTTTTTGATTCCAACATTTGTAAACAAATCCACCCGCACTTCTAGAATATATAAAGAGTTTCACATACCATACAATGTGATAACTTTTTAATTAAAACTGTATTTCACACAGATTTATCCGACGAGTAATATTAAGTTTGTTGAAAAAAAACCATTAAATAAATTATTAAAAGTTGCTGGTCATAAATATTTAAAATATTGGAAGTAGTTTCTTAAAGAACGCTGGTTAATAGCGTTGTTGTTAGGGCAGAATTCATTAACTCGCAAAACACTGTGGAGATAATCGCCTTTAAAGGTTATTACGTATTAAAAATCAGGAATAAAACAAACTTCTTTTCTCAGTTTCATGAAAAAATTAGTATTTTAAAAGCTCAATGATAAAGATTTTGCGCTTATCTAAAATCGAACGCTTAGTCTGGATCCGCAGTACTATTGTTAAAACTGTTTCTGTCACTTTCAGGAGGCAATAACGTTTCATCGGTGCACGGAATCTATTGTAAATACATATTGGGTGTATTTGAGATTTAAATATTGTATTAAAAATGATAGTGCTAGTGTTGAAACTGTTGTGCACTGTAAAAGTTTAAGTACACCTTAAATAATGTGAGTTAAATTATCAAAAACAAAATGTTTATATTACCCTAAAACAAAAAACTGAACAGATAACTGCATTAAATAATTGTTTACCAATTATATACGCAATGAACGCAAAAATGAAGTATTTTACTTAAATATTCAAATGGTATACTACGCTCAAATAAATGATTTTTTTTCTTATAAAATCACACGCCAATTGAGACATTAATAACTTTTTGCACTATTTTCCCTCGTTATTAGTTCCATAATATATTGCAGTGAATGATAATTTTAGAATACAAATATTCGGCACATTATTCCATGTTTGAAAAATGATAATTTTGGAAAAAAATGTCAGTTAATGTCTTCTTCCATAACACCGACGATGATAATGCGCTTTTAGATGAAAGCGTTTATAAGTGCTTTTACATATTGAACACAGGAAGACCTCCTCTCTACTCGTGTTATGCTATAATTAAATTATAACACGAGTTGAAATTTTCCTCTCCAAAAGTAAAGCATGTGTTTAATATAGAATATTCAGGATGTAAATATTAATTAAAATATTCATTCACTATATATTTTTTTTCAAAAAAATTTATCTCCACACCGTGATCATCGAGCAGTATGCTACAGAATGAACGAGTTAAGCTCATATGGTTACGTTTGATGTCAGCTGCCCACTTATTTAGTTGTCATATAATATGAAATCCTTGTTAATTTATCAGGTCATTAAAAATTATAAGTTTTAAGCTTTTTGAACAAAAAAGATAATGAACTTTATCCATTCTGACAAACGAGCATAAAGAGCTTTATTTAAATTGATGTTTTGTGCAACCTGTATGTCATATTATTATAATAACTCCACTTTATATAATAACATCACTCATGGCAAAATAATACCTCAACATGACATCTTTATAGTCAGTATAATAAATTCCATTTTTTTTAAAATGTTTACATTAATATGTTAGTCAATTTAATACTATCATAAAAATGATAATTTAATGTAATAGTGGTTCCTTCTTTTCTTTTTTCTATGTCCACTCTTTTCTTTTTCTTCTGCCATATCCGCTCTCTATACGGAGCACATGGCTGCTACATGGCACCTCCAGGAAGCTCTGTCGTCTGTCTTGCATCTTCCTAGGCCATGCGTTAGTTCTGTTGTTGAGTACGTCCTGTGGTTGATACCCCGCCAGTCATTCAGGAAAACGGAACCCACTCATCGGAAATGAGACAAACAGGGTTCAGAATTTTTGAAAGCATCCATGGTACGTGACCTAGCCAGTTTCAACGCCGCCGTATGACTCAAATGTCTACTTTCATATAAAAATTGTTTCATCTTCTGTAAAATTTGTGTCGGGTGGTATATAAGGTATTGATTTTTTATAAGCTATGTGATATATATTGCTTTGTTATGCGTCTCAAATAATTAAAATATTATCACCAGCTATAAGAGTTGTGTAGAATCAAAGACAGCACTATCCAAAATTGATCATTTGAGGATATTCATGCAAATAGTTTTATGTGGTTTTAGGAGTTAATAATATTGAGATTTTATAGTATTATCGGTAAATATAAATAACAAAATACAATTTTAAAATAACGTTATTGAAATTGTACGTAGAAGTATTAATATTTAAATAATGGATAGTTCTGCATTATTTGATACCAATATGTGGATAGTTTCATACGACTCATATACTGGTATATGTAAACATTAGAAATTGCCGTATTATCAATAATTTTAATATTTTAAAACAATCAATACTAAAAAAATAGCTCTGTGCAGTTAAAATAAACACGTGAAATATTTTCGATTAAATAATTGAAATAAAATTTATTTCAAATAAATAAACTTTTAAAATGATTTATGCAGAACATCACTAAAAATTCTTGTGTCTTTAGTCAGTGCATTAAAAAGTGTTTGAGCTTACATAATAGGCATCGCATAAGCCAGACTTTAAAGAAAATTTACGTAAAACAAGAGAAAAGCATGTCAAAGAAAGTTCTTTCAAGGCATATGAAGCTTTATTTTACATACCACCCCTAAAGGGTGTCATTATTATAAACAAGAACAAGGGAATATGTTTTTAGATGTGAAATAACTTGCATAATTTTCTTCGTTAATAGTTCTCTCTAAAAGTGCAGCATATGGATCTACACGGTGTGAAGATACCCGCTTCTAATGTAAAGATATGTCTTGACAGATTATTTTTCACGACAATTGGTTGTCAGACAATACATGTTCAATTTACTAGGCATATGGTCCTGCATTTTTAGATGTTTTTAAATCTAGCTGATGTGGTGCGCACATTAATTACTATTAGATAGGCAAGCTAATTAACAGATTCGTTTTCATTAATAAATTCGAAAAAATAATAAATGATATTTTATGTAATTGAGTTTTTAATCTTTTGATTACTATGATGTATATCAGAATTATCCTTAGAATACTTACCTATATTGCAACCATGAAATTGATAAAACATGCAATTTTTAAACAGACTCGTTCATTATTTCTTGTTCATTGGACATTAAATTACGCAAAAAGATTATGGGTTTTTTTAATTGTGCATTTTCGCTATCACATAATTGTGGGGGATATATTTCCAAAGCGAACTTATTTGACTACGCCAAAATTTGAAAGAGAAGATTTTGAACAGATATTTTTTGCCAAGTCGTTTAAATATTGTTTATCAAAGAACAATATACAGTCAAATCTCGCTATAGCGAATACCAAAATAACGAAATTTCCAAAGTAACGAATATATCATGGCTGGTCGGAAAAAGGATATACCTACAGGCCGAACGCCGTTGTAACAAAGCTCGTGAGGCAGCCCCTTTCGTTTCGTTTTACTGAATATAAGAAACATGTTATTACATATTGTATGACAGTTTGTTCAGGACAACAAAAAATATTCGTTATAATTGAAATTTTGTTACTTCGGTATTCGTTACTAAGAAATTTAATCTGTATTTTAAAGTCTTTCTCAACAAAACAAAACTGGTAGTCGTTCGAGTTTCTTTATAATAGGATATAACTGTAGCATGTAGACTAGTAAAAAAAACACTTTGGAAATATACCCCTCATATTATTAACAGCAACGTACCGTTTCACCGCATCCAAAGTGTTAAAAAATGAAGCTTTTAACAATTTAATGGTAACAGAATAATTCGTCTATTAATTGATTAACATTACAACTTGGCGCTACAATTCATATATTGAATAATTTTCAAATAAAACATATAGAACGTCGATAAGCGAAATCAATTTATATAGTTGTTATGTTGTATAACTGTTACGTTACAAATCGTAAATCTATCCAAAATATCGATATCTTGTATTTGAATATTGAGAATTTTGCACTATTGGTAACGAAAACACATTTAAGATTATTTATGGTATCGTAACTCACAAAGGTTTTCACGAGTGTGTTTTTTTTCTTTTTCAATTTTGTTATCCATAACACAGTGTTTTTTAGATATTATTTCGGATACGGCTGTTTAGGGGTAGAATTCAGTGCTTCTTTTTTTTAAATATTGCTTTTACAATATAAAAAAAGATATACTTGGAAGGTTTTTTGTGGCCTTTGTCTGGAATAAAATATCGAGGAAGTCAAGTTTTGTAGTGGAATCGGTTTGATAGAAAGAAAGGCGTTAAAGAGACGTCAATCAAATTACTTTTTAGAGAAAGCGTACCAAAAAAAAACATGTTATTCTAAATGATTCATATTATATTGGTATATGGCTTAAAGCATATTGAAATATAATGGATATCTTTTGAATAAATATTACAGTAATTATTTCTTCCGTCACCTTACTAGAATCTATATTATATTTATAAAATAGTTAATCTTAATCTGAAGTTTTATACTGTTATGATCCTCCGGTGCGATTTATAAAGATATTGGATCTGAGTTTTAAGTTCTCTTGATCGCTAAGAAGTGATATCGGCTTTTTTATCTTTATAAGTCTTGTTCGTAAGGTTTCACAATTTATTATTTATGTATCGTAAAGAAGGGTGTTGTATCTTCAAAAGATCAATAAAGATATTTTAGATCTTCTAGGTAATCGTCAGGTAATTACCTTACAGGGAATTATTCAGGGTGATGGCAGGGGAGATATATATCACAGGACAATATTGAAAAGATTGATTGATTGATTTTAATGGGAATAATTAAATCTATTTTTATATTTAACATAAATAAATTAATTAACTTTACATATTCATTTAATTTTATTTATCTCGAACATACTACATCCATTACTATGTTTACTATAATAAATTTTATCGGGCAAGTCAGCCATTGCGATTTAGTTTCTAGAAAAACTCGCAAGCTTTTAAAAAAAATCGTACTGCAAGCAATAATGTCTCCTAACACGGCTGAATTTTAATAAAACGTAATTGATTTTAAAAAGGCATCACGTGCACTAAAGTTTTGGAAAGCTGCTCTACCACAATGAAAACCATTAAGGACACCTAACGTTTGTTACGCAATAATATACGTCTACACAATGGTTGTGGATAAGTTGTACGTGATGGTGGAAAAAAACCAGATATAACACTATCAAAAAGCCAATGTTTGGAATATTTTGTACCTTTCATTACTAGGATGACTAAAGCAGTCCTTCCTTAGGGCTAAGGGCAACGCGCACTGTCCATTTACTATTGAGGCTTTTAACAGTTTTTATTATTTTTCAATTGCTATTTATTAGTCTATTTAGATTTAAATACCAAAGTACACTATTTTAAGCTTATTAAACTTTCTCCACTAAAAGCTCAAGCAGTATTTCACACGCATACATGGTTAATATTCCATCTCCACCACAATAAAAATATCTACAAGTCAATGGCTTCTGCGTTATTAAAATGATTTATGATTTTCAGAATTCCCAAAAAATAATAAATCCCTTTCAGAATTAATAAAACGGAGAAGAAGCCTGTGTGGAAAAAAAGAGATTAGCGGTTAGACGTAAGAAATACGTCAGGAGCAAGCAATATGATTTTCTGACAGAAGATTCTACTAAAATAATTTCAAAAAAATCATAAGGCTGTCACGACTTCTCTTGAATCGTGATAAAAGTATGGGAGATAAAAATAACTATTGTTAAATTGGGTTGGCTCGTTTGGTTTGATGAGTGATTTTAATAAAATTTAGAATAATAAAAGATTTCACCGTTCTACTAGCTTTATAAGCTAAGCATGACCTATGAACTAAGTTCATTTGAATTAAAATCACATATTAGCAGCTAAATATTTAAGTATAAAAAGGTATAACATAAAAAAATAATAATCGTAATAATTAAACTTATATTTCGTCACACTGAAATGCCAATGTTATTTAAATTTACAATTAAACTAATGCAGTACGCATTAAAATAAAATAAAAAACTTTACATTCGTGTCAAAAATAATAAATAATCAAACGCTACAAATACAATTACCAGCAGAAAAACTAATCACAGTCTTAATTGAAATCAATTTATCGGTAACTATTTTTATTAATAATGTTAAAATAAGCAATGTAAAATAATTCAACAGTGTTCAACTAAATACTGAATACAATTATAATACGTATCGATGGTGATCTAACAATATGTTTTATCTCAAAAATAATTGATTTTTAGTAGAGAGTTTAAAATAAATTTTAGCTTATATATTAGCGTAAGTTTAAATATAACTCAAAAAAAGAGCAAATGTTTTATTTTTATTTATTGATGAAGAAATAAGAACTTATTTTAATAGAAAATAATATTTAACAATATGATACATCGCCATGGATTTGATCACTTTATAATATCGAATATAGAAAGGAAAAAGGACGTAGCCCTTCTAAACTTAACTTATAACTTTTTTTCGATGGGCACAATACCTACAATTTAAAATACGTTTTATCAAAGTGATTTAAGTCGCAAACAATTCATTAGTATCTAAATTTAGCTTTCGAGTTTAATCAAGAACATTAGCTTCCACTCATCAATTTTTTTAATTTTTCTTTAAGAACTTATTCAATTAATATCATATTGAGTGAATAACATATCAATTTTTGTCTTCATGAAATTTAATATTTTGACATTGGGCCAAAATCATTAAATAAACGTTTTTGTACTTCCTGTAAAATTTTCTCCATGTGGGTTACGTCCTTTTTCTTTTCCACAGTTGATATAAAATATTGCTAGATCACCATCGATATGTGGACATCAAATTTGCAATTTCCGGTTCGGAAGTACGCACGCAAACCTCTAGGTTACCGGGAAGCGATATTACAAAAATACACCCAGTTCGAAAATAACGACTCATAATGATGGCAAAAATTTTTAGTTTTAAGTCTATTTACATCAATCATCTTCAAATGGTATTTGTGAGACTAGTTGTTGTTCAGTTTTATATAATATAATATTACAAACACTTGAAACTGCCTTGTACGATTCAATTATAATTAACTGTTTCAGGAATACGTTCGTTTATTATTCAGTATTTAATTAAGATATGTCATCTTCCGTTATATTTACTATAACCAATTTATAAGCATGACGCACGAAAATGATTAATTTCATTATAAATAGATAAAATAATAGATTAACTGTATTTCGGTCTCAAACTGGCTGAATATTTTAACAATGGTCTGTTTTCTCCGTACCGATTCTTGCGTGAAGCGATGCTTATTAACTCGTTAGTAAGCAATCCTTTTGATGAATATAATCTGAAAATGATTTTCTATATTTGCTGGATAATCAAGCGTTGGATTGTAAGTAACGATCACAGAGTATAATAAATAATATTTAATATTTTCAGAGAAACGAACATGTCATATGTATGTCTCCAGAGGATTAAATACAAACTTTGACATTTACGAATTTATTCAATACTATTAAACATATTTTAAGTTTTTCATTGATGGATAAAGTTTAATTCAATCATGAATTACTAAATGGTATAATGATTAGTTCAAAGACAAATAATTGTGAGATTTAAGCTACGGTAATAGTGTGAAGATTTTTTTTAAATAAAGTTCCTAACCCTTTTATTAGTGAATTATTTTATTATGTACACACGTTTTAAGCATTAAAATCTTTCACTACTATCAATTCGATTAATATCATAAAATCAATCAAATTGAAGATGGTGATTTGTAAACAATGTTCTTCTATTTCCAAAAGACGAAAAAAATAATCTGAAAAGTTATTCCGAATTGGTAAGAATATGTATTACATTAACACATGTGGCAGCTCCTATTTCGAAATCAAAGAAGCACTTGAGAACAAATTTGAACTTATATTACTGATTTATATGAAATTTTTTGTTTTTGTGAACAGAAATATAAATAATTTTTCGTTTCTTTACAAATCAAAATAATTATAAAAAAGCATAAGGGATTTTTTTAATGCCGAAGTTAACCTTTTTTATCATTTTTTTAGCTTAAAATATATGATATAATTGTATTAATATCATCAATTGATCTATCTAGTCTTTATATTATAAGAAGTTATAACATTTAAAAAATATATAATATATACTTTTGAAAATAAGACGACATCGCGCACGGATCTACATGTACGCCCACACTCCTCAAAGGCTTAATAACCCTTTGGAAACTATTAATTATCAAATATAATTGCTTTGGTAATACAATTTGAACCCCACATTAATAAACCCTTTACATCATGTCTTAAAAACTTTGAAAAATCTTTGAAATAAACTTTATGAATGACTTAACAAAACCTCGTTTTATTGCGGTTTTTTTAACAAGAGGTTATTGCCCGGTATATAAGCGGGGAGTTTGGTGAAAAAACACGCAATAATAACCATCAAAAATTCTTTATTTTTACTATGAGTGTTTGAGAAATATTGATTTCAAACCAGTTTTAAGACCATAAACAAATAAAGAGCTAGTATAAGTTCACATATATTTAAACTATCGCAAATAAATCCTTAAAGTTGCGGAGTTTTAAGAATATTATATGCAATAACTTGATTATTTTATGTAACTATGAAAACTGGATTCTAAATCACAATATAATGAACGGTAAGAGTATTGGTTTCAAAAGGCGTGTTTTTAATTTCTTTGAAAAACAGAAAATTTGTTGTTATAAAAAGAGACAACTCTCACGGTTTTCAGTTGTAAATAATTCAAACGAGAGAATTGATTCAGTGGTAATTTTATTTATAGTCTCAATCATATGGCGTTGTAAAATTTGATGAAGAGGTTTTCAACTTATAATAAGAAGACAAAGTGTTACTTTGAACAAAAATGGTTATGTAAGAAGAATGAACATAAAAAAAAACAAAAACATCATCTGCTTCATTAAATATGTATATGTGTTCTTTTAACATTCTACGGTGAATAATAAAAAGTTACAGACTATGTTTCTGGACGTATTTCGAGTTAAAGGAGATACAATCTAAATTATCCTCTTTGGCAGAAGGTTCTACTTATGTTCGATTCATCTGATGCAAGTCTCGTAGAATAGGATTATTTTGAACATCGCAAACTTAAGCTACACGTGATAAGAAAAAGCTTAAATAACTTTTGCTAGTAAGCTTCGACTTATTACACACTAAAGAATTCAAATCGAGAACTTTTATCGTGACCTGGAAACTAAGAACGCTCAAATGTTACATCTTCGTTTGTTAAATAATTACATTGTACATACTCGTAGTATACACATTGAATGGTGCGTTGAATCGTAGATTAATGTGGGTTTTTTTAAAAGTGTAAGTGCATAATTAGCTTTAACGCAGTGGTTGAAATTCTGATTTTTAAAAGCATTAGTTGACTGAGATTCTCGCGTATAAGAACTACCAAGATAAATATTTAAATTATTTTGCGTATAATCTAAGCGTGGGTAATTAAAGATTGTATTTTAATCGTATTGTATGTATAGAGTGATGATTCAGCTTGTTTGTGGTCATTTTTTCTTGTATTTTAATATATATATGGATTTCATTTCAATGTTAGATATATTTTTGTGGATATTTAATTTGGTCAAAAAGCTTGATGCTTCATTTTTTATACAGTTTCTCAAATTCAAAATTAAATTTTTATCGACATGTTTTGCAAAGAAGGATATACTTTCATCTTATGACACTCTTTTATTGTCGGACATTATTCACAAGTCCGTTATACTTTCTCCAAAGTACCCAATTTTAATATAAGAAGTTTTAATATTTTCGACTGATGGTGCTTGATGGAAATTGATTTTCACATATGGAAGTTTACCAGTTTTAAATAATTCAGAAATTATAAGAAGTTTTGTTTTCAATGCATTTATACGTTGCAATTTACCAGTTTATCATATAATTTGCTTTAATAAATTAAAACAAAAATGAATAAAGAACCTTATAAGGAGAAAGATGGTCAAGCTTTTGACAATCAAGAATATAAACGAATCTTCATGCATCTTGACAAAATAAACTTAGACCATTATAGAAAAATTTAATCTCAACGAAGAACGTAAATCTCATGTACAAAGCACAATAGAAAAAAAACACGACGTAGAACTCTGTATCAAGAAAACAAAGAATACTAGAATTTAATTATATCTTGATAAATGTACACCACCGAATAGTTATCAATAACTTGTTATTTATATATTTTTGAATATACCTCAGTTAAAATAAAAAAAAAATGATGAAATATTTTTGATATATTTTCAATTCTTAAATTTTCTCATTTTGGCTTAAGTAAACAATTCAGGAACAAATCATGCATGAACTTCGTGGATTGTCTGTACGAAAAATGTAGTATACTAATTGCATTAATCAAATATTGAATATAAAAATATAAAAATGAAAAATAATTACGTAGTTGAATTCTCATAACTTGATTTATTCAAGACTATTTTTTCTATCGTAAGTCCGTTTTAATTAATGAACAGCCTGCACATATTAATTGAAGTGCGGGCTAAAAGCTAGACTAATGAAAAAAATGGCAATTATTTAGTAAGTATTTTTAAAAATAGCGCAAATAGTTCAGTGGAAATTTCACATAAAAAAACCTTCACGTGTAATAAGGTTTTAGACCGTTTTTTACTGTAAGTATTAAATATGACGAACAATTATTTAAAGTGCTATCTTTAATTATAAATTTCACATTTGGATGTATAAAGAATACTATTTATTAGTAGCTTAAATTCGTTATTACTAATTTATTAATCGTACTCAATTTAAAAAATCATAATATGCTTATATTATGATTTAACTATCATCATCCATATTCTGAACCATTTTTCTTTTCATAAAATTCATGACCTTGAAAAACGTATCGACATTTTTATTTCTCTCTAAATATATTACTCGCCCTCTCTTTTTCTCTCAAGTGTATGTTATATTGACTGAGCTAATACGACTTCACTCAAAATGATCGGTGATTTAATGTATATGTGTGCGTTCGGCTATTTCTTCGGTACTACGTTGTATAAGTTTACCCTGACATTTTGTTAGTAGTGCCGCAAGTATAATAATAAAAATAATGGATAATAAAAAAAATATTTTAAATATAATATTGTCATTAGTTGTAATGTGAGTAGTCAGCGTATTGAATGAAGAGCTAGGAACGAAGATTATAAAAGTCCTTGATACTTCTATAATTTGTAATTCTTTGAAATCATTGTCTATAGTTTATAAAATGACTTTGATATAAGGGGTAATTTTCAAAATGAACTTTTTTTGTATGAACATATTGGACAAAAATGGGAAATTTATTATCTAGTAATCTTTATGAATTTAATATGTATGGGATAAATTGGCTTTTCCAATATAGTATTTTCTGTTTTGCTAAAATTTTCTCATCTATATTTGAATTTAAAAACATCTTTCGCCTCATAAATGATTCCACTGTAAACACTGTGTAGCCTTTGCAAATGTTCAATACCTCACGAATGAACAGACGCTCTGAATCAAACGATTCGGTTTCTATATTATTTTCAATTGAAACAGGTTCCAGCGAAATGTAAATGGCACTTGGATGAATAATTCTTTTGTAGTTTGATGATTTTCCAAGATTTATTCTCCAAATTAATTTCGATTCGTACAGACAAGATTTCAAAATTTCCATTTCAAAGAGTGTTTACTTTGTAAGGTGACTTTGTGAAAATATAACTGTTTTCGCGATTTTCTAATAAAAAAAAACAGTTAAAGATTTCGTCGTAAAAAAAAATATTAAATATTTAACCTCTGCCTTGGTCTCCTGTTCACCATAACATATTAATTATTGTCATATACCTTAACGCTTTTGCAAGACATACTGCTAACACATGTAAATTAGTTTTCCTTGATAGTATCTACGCTAAAAATAAACTCTTGGTGATTTATTCATTATGTTATAAAGAGCTTTCTCGAATTTAATGAAAACATCAAAAATTCAAATCTCCATACATGAATCATGTTTGCGTACCTTTAAGGCTATGCACAACATGAATTAAATACTAGACTAAAGCTCGTTTATACTGAAATAACGGTTCAATTGGAATTTTACAGTTTCACTCTTTGAGAAAGGTAAATTGAAATTAAAAATAAGTTACAATGTTTTGTTTTAATGACTTCTAATAGCCTCCACTTCATAAACACTTTTTTAACTTTATGCAAATTTTTAAATATGGAAAACAAAACAAATGTAGCCAATTGTACAGTGTAATAATAGTTTAATTGTGTTAACTTACGTTTGGCTTACTAACATTTAAATAAAATGGTTGTTTTCATTTTTTTTGCAACATAAATGGTTTTTTTTTTAATTTTTTACTATCGTTTTCAATGTTTTTGAAATTGATTTTCTATAGGCTTAGCATATTTATGTGAGAGGGATATTTTAAAAATAAACTTATACAACTATGCCGAAATGCAAAGGAGAAGATTTTGAACAAGTATTTTTTGTATAAAAAAGCCATTTAGCATGTAAAACTGTAAAAATTATCAATTTCAAGAACATTCAGAACAATAATAATTATTGAAACACATGTTATCTACCTATTTTATATAGAAAATACGTGTTCAAAATGTTCTCGTTATAATTTTGACACAGTGAAATAAGTTTGGTAATACTCTCTTCATATAGTTCTTTTAAACAAAAAATACTGTTCAAAATCTTTTCCTTTACATTGATTGACTTAGCAGAATAAGTATTTTTAGCAAAAAAAAACTTTGAAAATATACCCCTCAATTGTTTGTAAGGACTCTGAAATTTACAAAAATATCATAACAGCAAAAGGTTAAGTAGAGAATGCTGTGGAGTGAGTTATAATCAGAAATATTTGAAGGCTACTGGTATACTAATAAATATTAGTGTTCGGAGGACAATGAGCCAGTATGAAGTATCTGTTTCCGCAGCATCCGATCTTCATTTGCGGTAAATTTATGTGTATATATATATACAAAATTTATATTAATGATTCAATCCCAAGCTAAACTCCAGGTGAAATAATTTATCTGTAACTGTACACTTTGATATACAATCCCTTCAGTGATTTTCATTCTGAAATTTTAATTAAAGGATTGCTATGAATAAATCCTTAACAGAACGAATATATTAAAATATGATACCTGCCTATAAAAACATGAATTTAAACACATACCTATCATTCTATGATATTTTAACGTTGACATACATATTTATAATTAAATGACATCAAAACATACATTTTGCTAAAATTGTTGCTAACGCGGTATTTATGTCAGATAACGATATGTATTACCGTAATGTAAACATCGATCGTGATAGATTATTTTTTGACCACGATTGAAAATCAATCAGTTTCTTGCTTAATCTATTAATCATCCAGTATTGTATTTAAAAGTTTTTGAAAAGCCTTAAATTGCTGCAATTTGGACGAAAAGCGGAAGTCTTAAATAAAATGTATCTTTTTATGAAGTATGATATGTAACCATATATTTTTGTTATTTTATTGAGTAATTGGGCGTGTATAAAAATGAAAAGAATGATATTGTGGTTCTTCCATTTTATCAGCGCCATTTATTTACGAAACGAAAAATAATGCAGATCAAGTGTTTTTTCATAAGTGGATTTACCCGAAACCTTACCTTACGTAATATATTCCACTCTATCATTTTACGTATATTGTTTTACGAATAAATGAATTCTTAACTTTGCCTTTCATCAAGAAGGGATCCATCAAATTTGTCTTAGATTAAGTTAGGTTAGGTTAAATCCACATTAATACAATATTTTATATATAGACAAATATATTAACAAGGATTTTTCGTATGTGATTCGTTACTTTTAACTAAAGAAATAAATAGCTTTCGACAGCAAAAAAATATAACTAAACTTATAAATATATGATTTTTTGGGCTACCAATATTGTAACGCAATTGAATGAGCATCATTTTCTGATTTTAACAATATTTTTCATGATACCGAAAACTCTCAAATTATATCAAACTCATAAAATTAGCAAACTTGCACCATATAGCATATTAAAAACTCACTATGTTATATTGGATATTAGAAAAGACATTACGTGGTATTAATGCATTATTATAATACTTAATGCGTTGAAATTCAATATCAGTTAAAATAAACAAATTCGAATTTAATTATTGTATTGCATTATCCACAAAAGCTTTTTAACTATTCATATTAATGAGATAACAAAAAATGCACTCTAATAAAATATAACATACAAACATCTTTTGACACCGAACTTTGAAAGCCTTTTAGTGTAATTTTCGTGGACTTTTTAACGGCGACAACACTTTGAAAGTTTTAATTTCACTAAGTGAAATATGCAGACACCCCTTATTTCTTACACTTTTTGTTTGTTTTCTTATTCATTTATTAATATTTTTATTAATTGAAATATCAGTATTCTTTGCCATAATTTTATTTTAATAACTAATGCACGTAACAAAAAAACATCAAACGTTTTTAAGCCCTTAGTAATAAAGGTTATTAATTATTTTTTAAAGTTCTTACGCCTAATTAATATTTACAAATCGTCTCATAATGTTTATTATTCTAATATTTAACCATTGCTTTTTAAAATTACTTCAAAGTATTCAACTCTATGCTTATTATTGATTATATTTACCACATCATTATCAAATAATATTGAATTTGTAATCAAAGTCGGCAGAGAGGTAAACGTTTATATTGAATATCTATCATTATTTATAATGTATGGAAGCTTACTTCTGAATGATTTATTATGATATTGATTAAACATTAAATTGTCGTTTTTGAAGACCAAACATTTATTTTCTTTGTCGATGTTTTTTGTTTGTTAGCAAGTATGAGTATTCAGATGTCACAGCTTGTTCCTTATCTTAAAAGCTTTAAAAGTTCATCGAATGATAAACCAATACTGTTTATAAAAAAATCTGTCAAAAATAGTCTGTGTATTGCAAAGGTATTGCAAATTGATTTCTCATTGAATTGGATTTTTTTTTTGTATATTGAAGAAATTCGTTTACTCTAGTTTCAGAATGGACATGGTAAAAGAAAATCTTTTAGTAATTCAATATTGACACAAGTTTGTTATTTTGTTAAAGCAATAAAATCGTGTTCAAAATTTGATATTATTTTGTTTTTGTAATCGTGACAACGCTTAGAGGAAACTTTTGCTATTCCGAAATTTCCGCAACAAAGCTTTTATCAAAGTATTTTGTATTTAACTTCAGTAATGGTATTCATACACTTTTAAACTATACGATACAGCCACAATAAACGTAGTTTGAGTGACTTTTCTTACGTAAACCAATTAGAAAGTTTTATGTAATTGTTTATAAAATCTTTCTTATCGAGAACATATAATCCAAAATGGTATTATAAACATTCTTTTACGTATGACTTGGCAATAAATAAAGTTGATAGATAAAAGAGAATATATTAATCATATTAACATAATTACATATCAAGTAATAAAAATGCGCACAAGTGCAAATTCGGTTAAATAAAACTGCAAAAACCACGGATACAAGTGAATCTATTACACATAAGAAGTCTTTTATACGTCTTTAAAGTAAATTAATGGATTCAATAGCAAGAAAAATGAGTAAAAATCAAAGACGAAATAATAATTCAGGAGATAAAACAGACGGTATTTTTCAGTAATAATAAAATTAATAAATGAGTAACGAGTAATTAAACATGAAGAATTTCTATAGATTACTATTATGAAAAGAAAATAAATGAATTAGAAGAATCTTTTTGTGATGTATTATAATATCGTCGCATTACTGGCAAAATACGTTAAAGTAAAAAAGTGAGTTTTGAAATAGTCGAGTTTTGATGTTTTAGTCTCTTTACTAAATACATTTTACGACAATTTCTATCAAATAATACATTATACCTTAAGAATTTGTAAGAAACTCAATTATTTCAAAACTCACTCTTTTACTTTAACGTCTTTTGCCAGTAATACGACGATATGATGTGCGTGTGTGTAGATTACTTTAATTAATAGATTCACTTAATCCAATGTTATTATATGCGGCATATTATCGTATACATCATACTTACGCATGTTGTATATTTAAAACGTAGTTCTAAAGTAAACTCATTCTAGTATACCAAAATTCAAATGTAATGATTTTGAAGAAGTAGTTTTGGCACAGGAGACCCATATAGCGTGTAAGCCAGTAGACAAAATATTTTTTTTTAATATTGAAAACAAAAATAAACATTAAAAAAGACGCTACATGGTTCATTCGTACAAAAATATTTGCTCAAAATATTCTTTTTTAGATTTTGGCAAATTGGAATAAATTCACTTTGGAAATACCCCACTCATAATTGTAATACTTACGTGATATATTTATGAAAGTTATCATGAATTTCATCACTTTAAAGATTCTTAGTTCTGGGCGATATCCAGCAAACTTTGGATTCATATTTTTTTAAAATCATGTTTGTTCCCAACATGGAGCATATGGATCTACGTAGTGTGAAGATATCCACTCCAAAAGAGGAGTATATGGATCTCCGCAGTGTGCAGAAGTCTTGACAGATTATTTTTCACGCGAATTGTTTGTCAGACAATTACTCAACTCAATTGAAATACATGTTATTTATTTTTCTTATATCTGATAAGCAAACTATATTATTATTGAAACTAATATCTGAAATACTATTGAATTCGTTGCTGACTAAACAATAATAGGTTTTGTAAGTTTTCAAAACAATGATGATATATTGCTTATAAGTTGATGCGTAAAACAATGACTGTAAATAAATAAACTGTAAACTGTTAATAATGCAACAATTTTGTAATGCAATATACGGCTTTTGGAAAGTCATTCACACGTTTAAATCTCGTAGCTTAACATACATTCCATATTTTAACACTATAGTTCCATTGCCATCACTTGCGAGAAATTTTCTCAAAACATTGAATATAATTTCACTATTAATCGGATTATTATAGACGTATTAGTGATTTACCTCATATACTTGTAATCTGTGTAAAATTCTTTTGACACAATCGATCATCTTTTGTTAATCTGTTTATATTACTTCATGTTTTTTTTTATATAAAATATTCATTACTTTGCACCTGAGGCCATGCTATTTAGCATAATACCTGTGTAAATTATTTCATGTTCGATAAACAACCTTTTTTATAAAAAAAAACACACATTACTTAATTTGTAATTTAAACATATTTATTATAAATAGAGTTGAACCAGTGCTAATGTATTTTTTAAAAGAAACTTATGATTTTGAAATCTACAATTTACGAGAACATAGTGTGTGTGATTCACCTACTATTGTAATTTACGAATTTAAGTTCTTTTATTGATATAATTATTCAATTAACACAAGCAGCCTTGACGTTTTCAAGTTTTACTTTCGAACAATTTCCTTTTCGCGCATCTTCGTGCCAGCGATTAAAATATATTATAAAAATAGATATACAGTTTAAAGTATTATCAATTTTAGACAATGCTCAATCACACTCAAAATTTCTGTAGAATTTAAACGTGGAAATCAATGTTCTGTTTCGTCCTACCAATACTATAGTCCATGTACCAAACCCAAACAGCGGTTGCTGCGTTTAAACGATATTATGCAAAGACAATATTGAATCAAGCCAATAAAAAAATTGGCAAGGAAGGTGAGTTTACATTAAAAAAGTGATAAACAATATTGTAGACGCATGTATTGAAATAAAAAAGCCAACAATGAAAAGTTCCTGGAAACAATTAAGCCCACATATGATGCGCCATTTTATAAATTCTGAGAAAACTCTTGAAACTATCGTAAATTAAATAACTAGCCTTATAAATAAACTAAGCTTAGACGTAAACAACGAAGATGTTAATACATGTTAATTATCCGTCTTAAATGAATAATTAATTGATCATCAAGAGTTAAAAAAAACAACAATTTTTGATATTTTTTTATATCACTATACTTTCGAGCATTCAACATTTGCAGACATTTTCAGGAACCAATTATGTGCGAAAGTCAAGAGTCGCCTATATGCTGATATTAAAACTATAAGCCACGCTGCGTATAATATGTACGATGTGCGGACTTATGAGTATAAGTCTAAAATACGATTTTTTAGGAGAGCAAAGGCTAAGTTCTGAAGTATTTTTTTCAGCAATAATGATTTTACTTTTCTAAAAATTAATGATTATAGAGCAATTGCGACGTTTTCGTTAGTTCTACTGAATTGTTCTTTTTTAATGTTCTTCCGTACATATTGTAAAAAAACCAGAAATAGTTTTACACTCATAAGTCCGCCCAACATAGAAATAACTTTTTTAAATATAAATACAGATACTAAATTTATCTGAAATAGTCTTTTATACATTTTTTTTTGAGTTAAAACTGTTGTAAGTTCGAGATACAAACTATTATCCGCTCTTTCTTTCTTTTTCAAAAGTATTTTCAGGGAAAAGTCAAGTAGAAGACAACAATGCTCAGTAGACCTTGAAACGAATTGAAATTTCTTAGTAAACTTTGTATTATGGTTTTTTCGTATATCATTGAAATAATATAACGCACTCAAGCGATTGAATATTATAAGTGATATTTTTTTAGCTTTTATTAGATAAAGAAAGTTGTGTTTCTTTCTTTCATCAAACTAAATTTTATTATCTATCATTGTCAAAACATAACTATATTAATTTTTATTTCTTTTATTGTCCTATGGATAGAGAATGACAATGATTATTTTAGGAAAACACCATAGCTTTCTATTAATTTACCCTTGAGCTTTTAACAACGATGGACAATATTCGTGAAATCAAAGAAAAATTCAAACATTAATAGAATAATAAACAAATTTTACTTAATATGGCTTCAAAACTTACTATCGCAGTAGTGTTTAAAAGTGCAAAATCTATTTTTCATTTGTTTTTATGTGTATCAAATATGAATATAAATTTTTCTAGTTAATATTTTTGGATAAAATATAACAGCTTATAAAGTAAATCTGTAAACGCTTCATATACAAAAAAAAGTCATGTTTATTCTGATTTAAAAAGAAATGATATTCGCGTCTAACAGAAAACAGTAAATTAAAATCGATAACAGCTTTCATAGGTCATTTTATAGATTGTACGAGTATAGTAACAGTCTGCTTTTATTTTAGGCTACACGAACATGGATAGACAAATAGTAATGAACACTTCGAGTCGTTTTATTGGTTTTTCCCCCATTTAATCGCCCTTTTCATCCTGTAAGCCGAAAGCTCGAACGCGTCGCAAAATTGAGCGATCTATAAATGTTTTCACTTCCTGAAAAAGAAAACATACAGCGATTTTCATGCAGCCCTTAAGCTGGGGAAAGATTTTCCCTTTGAAATATTATAAACATCTTTTTATGTGTCGTATCATGGACTCTAAGCTATATACCTAATTTAGAATTTGGTTTAAAAAGGATTTAAGGATTATAGTGAGTTTATTCGGAGATTAAAAAGCTTATATAACTTTATAGTGTTATTAATTTATTACAATAAAACCCATTATAAAAAACAAACCATACTAAAAATTTAAAATACATTTTTATAATACTGATCTCGGTGATTGAGTTAGTGAATCATGCGTTTGTTAATTGCTAGCTTCAATAGTTCAAAAGTTCGAGTCTTGTGGGTGTTAAAAAATGACGCAATAAATGGTTGTCTAATGCGTTTAACATTGACTTACAATTTTGAATGACTAATCTTCTAAAAAAATAATCTTTCAAGGTTTCACGTTGTCTATACAACTATTCCACAATGGAAGTGATAATTACTGTGAATTTTTTCAAATATTGAATCTTCAAGATTTAATTTGTGAGTTTTTTTTAAATTTTTACTTTTAAAATATACTAGCTGAAGTATTCGGTGTTGGCCGGGAAAACTTAATATTACATGTGCGACGGAATTGAGGGGGGTCTTTTTGGAGGGAGAAGGATTTATAATATTCGGGGGGAAAGTAGCCCACGACCTTTTCTTGGATGAGATGAGTATTTCTGGAAAGTTTTGCTTCATTGGCACGTACTCTGCCCAAATGCATAGCGAACAAAAATTCACCTTTTTACATATAGATATTGCATAAGCATAATCAAAAAGTAACATAACTTTTATATAACTTTTTTTCACGTCCTATATAAAATTGAAGCATATGAAAGTATCCAATCAAGAAGTCGAGTAAATTGATCTCTACAATATTTTATACGATTGTTTTTCAAAAAAAATGACTGGGGTAATTAATCTAGAAGGCGTGAGAAGTTTGCTTATATACCCCCATTTAGAAGCGCGCTCAGTAATATTTGGGTTTTTGTAATATTCCCACCATCCATCCTATCCTTACACCTGGTTTTAATCAGCCGTATCCCAGAGCTCTGATATCGAGAAGCGACCGACTTTATTTGACGGGAATATCCAAAGTGTAAATATAAATTATCCAAGGCTTAGGTTGCCACACAATTGTGCAAATTTAAAAGAAACAGAATCATAAAAAAACCTGATTGAAAAAAAAATGGAGACTTATTTGGTCAAACAATTTATGTGAAGAGATCATCACGCTCGCCGTATGAT
>JAGVSQ010003501.1:0-21444 GCA_022683975.1 Rhyacophila evoluta
CACATATAATGTAGCCTGAAGATGCCGAAAGGCGAAACCCGGGTCGCTAACAGTAGTCTCTCATATGGAAGTTTACCATTTTTAAATAATCCTTATTAAGTCATAGGATTTAAATCCTCGATATCTGACACTGAAATTAACTTTTATTCATGTGATTTGTAAACATAAGCGCTAATTTGATAGGCCACTGTTATATCAAAATTTGTATTACAAATGAAATTAATGTCGTCTCAATTATTGCATTAGCATAAAAAGTGTGTACAACATTATGATTGCTTATTTTTCGGCTATTTTCAATGAATTCTGCAAGACATTTTCACAGCCGTATTGATGTTACTATTACGCCTGAAAATGCATACTATAACTTTAGTTTATTGTTATTCATATGACGTATTTATACTAGAAGTTACAACGAGACTTTACAACAAAAAAAACTCAACATTTATTTACTGCTGCTTACTAATATTTACAAGACATTGGAATATGCATTTTTTACAGCAACCACAGATTCAAAATAATTTTTTTTTAATGTATATTAGTAATAGATGTGAAGATGCGTTAAATGTGGACGTTTTAGGTTGCTAAAATTATGTAAATATTTTTTTTGCGCTTTCATATTGTCAATTTGGAAGTTTTCTTAAATCGTCCAGTCATAACGTCGAGTCTCAAAGCTCATTAAGTTGGTAAATGCGGAATCGAGAAGGTCTTAGAGTACAACGCTAGACTGAGAAGCTCCATAAAAATGAATTATAAGCCATAAAAGATTTATCGAAGCACATTTACCGCCAGATAACTGCGGCTGACTTCCACTAAGTGCGTTTGATATGCTTTGAAATAGTGGATCAGTGATTATAAGGGTTTATTGGATAAGTCAAGAATTACGAGCCTCGATACTATACTAATTTTTTGGTTACCATAGAAACCAATACATGTTTAATAGCTATAATATATTTCCCACCGAAAAAGAATTATCTTGTATACCATACAGCAAAAAAATACAAGAGAGATCTTTAGGTTATATATTATCATTCAACTAAATTTCGTATTCCATAGAGATATGGAATTTCATATAATATAATACTAGGAATTGAAAAGTTTTTTTAATCTCTTGTAAAATTTGTGTGTGTGATATACGAAGTATTGCTTTTTCACAGACGATATATCAATATAATTTATAATATAACGTCAGATTTTTGCTGACTGCTAAGAGTGTTGCTTAAAAATTATAGCAAGAGTTATCAAATCTTAAATAAGACATATACGTATTGCAATCGATTCATAACTGCATTATACATTATACAACTATTTTGATAGTTATGGTTTAACTACGTGGATAATATAGAAAATTTTAATTTCCTTCATTGAAAAAATACCGGGTTAATTAATGCAAGTTTATGTTAGAGAATTGTCTAAAATTATGATTTTTATTCAGTTGTTTTAGACAAGGTAAGGTGATGTTATGTTAGGTTAGGTTACTAATAATTATAATAATGATAATAATATAATAATTATAAATAATGAATTATTTAATTTTAAAACCTATAATCATGAAAATGACTCTTTTAATAAAAGAATATTACACAATGAATGGTTGTATCGATATTTAAAAAAGATTGTTTGAAGTAATTGCAAAAAAGTTTTTTATTTATTCTCAACGCTGTTCGACGTCACCTGCAGAAAAAAACCAACTAGATAACAATACAAAATCTGCCATAAATAAAAAGGGCTTTATTCAACTGAGAGTCGATAATGAAAAAATGTAGTGCTCTTGTTTTTGTGCTTTCGATGGATTTGCATGTAAATTGGAGGCTTTAGAAGAATATTGTCGTGCGGAAAACATGTCGAAATTTTCTATTCCATCATTCAGAACCCGTATTTTACGCGTTATTAATTCAAAAAGTATTTTGATTTGAAAAGCTTTCATGCGGGTGTTATATATATATATTTAGATGACGTGTTCATATGACAACTGAAGGAGTGACGTTTTATTTGATTCAACTTTGTGCTACCGATGTCTCGTGAGTGTCATACAACCTGCATATTTTTAAAGTCAACTTAAAATAGAATATGAAATACCATATACTAGCGTTTTTCAAATAGTTGTCCCCGACCGGCACCGGGCTATAAAAGAAAAATGTCGAATGGTTTTAAAACTTTCTTTTCATACACTTTAAAATATTTAAAATTAAACTCCGATATTAATTACTTCTTAGCAAGAAATAATATCATACTTATAATAACTAATTCGTTGATTCAGCTTAATTTCTTTACAATTTTTACACCAGTAAAAATTTTAAAATACACGCACATTGTATAAACATCTATTTTTTTTTACCTAAAACATGAAAATTATAGTAAGTAATGTAGAAAAAGTATTCAAATATCCGGTCTACATGAGAAAAGTTAGGGAAACATTGATATGTACGATGCTATAACCATGTTGCTAAAACGCGTCGGCATGTGTGTAATATGTAATATGTAATAAATATGGAAAAATATAGAAAATATGTATTCATAGTAACTTGTCATTCTATGAAGCATACTGTAATATAAACGGACGAGTTTTTACCTAAAAGAGTTTAAATTTAAAATGCATATACATATTACATAATATAATAATAAGAATACCTTCAAAGCAGATGATGAATTTGTTTCCAAATGCTGTCTAATAAGCACGCCATATATACTGTATCATCAAGAAATATACAATTCATATTATCCATCACACATATTATCAATTTATCTCGGTACTTTTGTAATTTTATAGTTCAAGAGATTGTGTTTAATGGTTACTTGATATGTAAGTAATATTAACTGTTTATATTAGTTTTTTTCCCTTATATTCATTTCAAATCTCGTAACGGATAAAATTAATTATCACAAAAAATTCATCAATGAAAACAGCAAAAAAATATTTCAAATTAATTTTTTTTTTCGGTAATATTTTAGACATTAAAATTCATTGAGTTTAGGAATTTAGTTATTTTTTTGTCGAATGAAATATTAATAAAATTGTCATTTCAAACAAAATAGATTGGTTCAGAATGTTTCAGTGTTTTCACCGGTGTCAGACAAGGATGTGTCTTTGCTGCGTTGTTATTTATCGAACTCTTTTAATTTATTTTACGAAAATCAATACCACCAGGCCGGGGCATAGCTATTACGCCTACGGCAAAACTGTGCAATCTTGAATACGCAGATGACGCTGTTATATTGGAAAACTCCATCGAGGCTATTTAGGTATGTTACATGGAAATTTATCTCGCATTGGCTTAAAAATGATCGAAAAAGACGAACATTATGTGCAACCATATCTGCCCAGATCCTGAATACCTTCTGATCAACAATGAAGAGCGCATCGAGAGCTTCGATAGTTTTGAATACTTAGAAGTACATTACGGGAGGTGGTATTTCCCAAGGTTAGCTCCCTATTTGAATAGAAATAGCTGGAGTAACCTTAAATTCCGTGCAAAATGTTTAGGACTCCAAGTTGTACAAGGTAAAACAAAGTGCCACCTGTTCAATGCATCCATTCTGCCAGTGATACTCTACGGTTGCAAAACGTGTCCTCCAACAAAGATCCAAAGCAACCGCATTCTCAGCTTTAAGAACAAATGCCTGTGGTGGATTCTGAAGATACGGTGGTATGACTTTGTTCAAAATAAGAATAACGGACCATGCAACCACTAATCACAGACAAAGTCAAGCCTTGACGCTGGACCTGGTTCGGCCACATATTTTGGATGCCTCAAGAAAATCTGAACATGACCTGCCTATTCTTTGGGATGACCGGTTCACACCATCCCAAAAGACCACTAAATACCATATATGGAATGTATTCGGCAGTTACGGAATGCAAGTATGACCTGGAAGGGCACAAGAATGCTAGCGGGTGACTGTGATTCTTGGAGGCGGCACCTGGTGTCCATGTGCTCTGCTTAGGAAGCGAATACGGAAAAAAAGAAGAAACAAAATAAAATATTAAATAATAAATATTTGATATTTTCAAGAAAAGAAGTAACCAATTTTGTTGTAAAAAATATTTATTCTTTATAAAAAGAATGTCATATTGTGAATTTATACATAAAGATTGATTCTTATTTATTATTATTCTGCTTAAAGTCAGAAATATTTCAATTTGAAGACTTCCATGCTGATTATTTGGAGGTTTACAAATGTCAAATAGTTTTGAGTTTAAGATCAGATAAATTATATTATGTACCCATATCCATCGACCGAATTTGTCAGTCGTAATAATGTCTGAGGTACCAAACAATATACGACACTAAGAGCTTTTTGGTTATTTTTATTTTAAAAAATACGCATAATATATAAAAAAACAAATTAAAAAATCTCTTCTCTACCGATTGGTGAGCCCATTTTAGATAGCCACCTGTTCAATCGTGTGACACCAAACAAATGTCGATGCAACAAAAAAAAATCCCATCTGCTTTTTCGGAATTTCCTATCGCCTATCTGGAATCTCTTTGGACAGAGGATCGTGAACGCGCGTTCGCTTCTCATGACAAGTGATTATAATCTTCGAAGGTCGGGATCTTTTGTGCTGTGGGCGGCCAGCAATAAGGCGAGGGCGGGAAGCAAACGTTCAGCTATTTGTGAACGTGTCCGACATGGAAGGCCTGTCAAACTCGACATTTTCTTGCGAAGGTTGATAGAAAGTAATCTAGAACAATTGTTTTGGTTCTCGATCAATTTTGGGATTGATTAGAATTCAACGAAAATGTATCGTACCGCAGACTTTTCCTTACATAATATAATACTTCAAACTAGAATATATTTGAAAATTGTTCTCTCTCCTATAAACAACATTATTTAAGACTTCCAAAATTATCAATAACATGAATCTATCTGTGGAATTAAACTTATATTATAGTGATAAGAGAAGTAATCACTTTTAGACGTCCACACAATGAAAAGTATATTTATTTTTCACTGACATTCTTACAAGTATGTATACTTCATTTTTTTCGAAATTAAAAAAAACTGTACTAGTAAGTTTATAATATACAAGGAAATATCTTAATACTTTGATTTATAAACGACGAAATGTCATTGATTGTGATAACAGTGAGATATGCTAACGACGATCGTTTTTCATTATTGCGTCTAGATTTAAAAAAAATATTATGTACAATGAATAAACAGGTATTTGGTGAAAAAAATAAAAGAAAATATTTAGAGATGATAGAATTTATTACGAGTGTTTTAAGATTTTGAAAAATAGCCAGAAGATTAACACTATTTTTCTGATTTCATAAGAAATATGACAAAGATATAAATAACTCTCCATTTTGATTTAAATAACTCTGATAATATATAATATTTATACAAGTCATACAAAAGAAAACGACTCGTTCGTTCCGATAACTAAACAACTATTAAATAGATGAGATTGATTTGAAAATGAGACCAAATCAAGTCATATGGCTCGATATAATATCTTTGCAACAATATATGTAACTATTAATAATATTTATTATTATATATTCCCTTAAGCTGTTTTGTTAAGTCGACTGTTCATGAGAGATTGAAAGAGATTATGGTCTATCAGGTTTCTTAACTACTATGAAAGTAAATCAGTCCTTTGATGTTGTATTAAAAATAATATTTCAATGAAAATCAGTATAAGCAGAAAACAAAGAGATTACGGTTTTAATGTTTGGTCTAGAGAGATTAGAGAATCTGCTTGCATTTTAATCTCTTTGTATAAAATACTGGTAAGTGGCCTGTTGATAATCTCTGATCGCTGAATTATATTATTAGCGGTGTCCCCTGCAAATAACAACCTACTCGCTAGAAGTATTTTGTCCTTATTTTATAATTTGTAATAAATGTTATAAAAGAGACTTATATTTATACAATGATATTAAAAATCTTATTAGAAAACAAAAGTGTATACGTGGTTGTCTCATTAAACGAAAGCGAACTAGAGAACTGTAAATAAAAGATCATTTTATTACAATTGGCAACCGATGAGATCGTACCTAAAATAATACATTTTATAAAATTATGATCTTCAGGAGAGCATCTAACAAAGAAAAATTATGTCTGTCAATGATAAAAATAAAGAATAGTAAATAACTTAACATTTAAAAATTGAATTCTTTAAAGACAATTAGATATTTAATATGATATGTATGATTCATTCGAGAAATTCATGCCTCAGTTCATTTTTCTGTGCAAAGTTTGAAGTGTTTTGTCATATCTAGTATGCAATGAATGATCATTAATTGTATTATAAATGCTGTTTACTGAATAAATGAGAGATTCAAAAAATATGGATAATTTGGAGAATTTAATCAGTTATACAAAGTAATGCTTTGGATTTTTTATAAAATAATTAAAATTTATTAAATAAAATTCATAGCATTTACAATATGAAAAATAAGTCATCATATAAGAATATTGCAAATATTGTTCTTTTTCAAGAATATAGCTAACTTAAATTGAAATGTTATTAAAATTTTCCATAAAGTATTATTTTCATGCTATTAATAAATCTTATAAAAATGGTACAAATATTTCTTTACACTGAATAAAAATATATGTTGCATTTTGTAGCGGAAACCATGATTTATCTTTTTGTATAAATAATTTATTGCGAATGAAACATGTTCGTATGTACGCGAGTCATATGAAATACTTTTTTGTGAGAGGGCTATAAATATTTCTGATGGTATTTTCAATATTTTCCATAAAAACATTTTCCTGTAATAGAATAGTGAGCGGTCCCATGGAGTGATATTGATTAGATAAAAAACATATCGACGGGATAAAGAAGCTTAGTACACGTGAATTTAGTTTTAATATTCAGTACACGCCCATGAGTATCGCACGTGGAAATAGTAATATAAAATTATTTCTATTTAGGAAAAATATATATCTTTTCGTATCAATGGAAATTTAAGTAGAATATAATTAATTTAAGTAAGTTCACTTTGTTTGTCACTAACAAAATATGTGTGTAAAACATGTTTTAATGGTAACTGAATAAACACTAATAATAATTATTCCTTCCATATTTTTTTAAAAATAGTATCAGAAGAAAATTTTAATTATGTTCTAATGTATTTCATAAGAGAGGCTCAAAAGCAAAGACGTAATTGTCTATAACAAAATTATCAAAATGAGTCGCTCACATTGCATTAATCTCAAAATGTTTACTTCCGTATATTCGTGTGTGAGATTATATACTTTTAAAGTTCATTTAAATTTACAAATTTATTCATTATAGTATTATGATAAGTAATTCGAATGCTTGTGAAGATTTTTTTCGTGGTATGACTTTTGGTATGGTTTTTGATCCTTCATATATCAAATAATCCTTACAATTATTTATAAAAAGGCATTCAATGATGTTAGAATGTTTTTTTATAGTGTACAGAGTATTTATGTTTATGTCACATCTCTATACGCCGTGCAATTAAAACAATATTAAGCAGCGTAATGAAGTGTCTTGTATTTGATGGTACCTTGTTTGTAAGAATGGAGTTGGCATTTTACGTAGCGAATAAAATTTGGTAAATACTAACGCTCCAAAAGTAGAGTATATGCTAGCCAAGAGGTAGGCAGGACTCGAATCATACATCTGCTGAACTTTAAAAAAATCGAAAATACAGAACTAATGCCCACTAGATTGAGCAATTATGTATGTATTATACAATATATATCAAAACCAATATTCTTTAAATGATATGTTTCGTAAAATATAGAATATAGACTTTTTAAAATTTTTCACAATTTGGAAATAAAAAAAATATGAACGGCATTTTTAAAAAATTTAAATCTATCGAATTCATTTTGAAATTTAATATTTTTTATATTTTTCCATGTAAATTTTAAGTGGATTACATAATAAAATTATTAGTGTAAGGCTATATAAGTTTTAAGGACATTAAAAAAGACTATTGTGGAATAATTCAGAACAATTCAGTTTCCTGAAAAAATAAATAAAATGACAAGTAAAACAAAGAGAATGGCTAAAGTTATAAAAAAATCCTTTAAGTACTACAGAAAAACTCAGCGTTTATAAATTTTATTTCAACACTTCAGATAATAGAGATTCGCGTGAAAAATAAACACAATTACAAAAAGTGTCTAAAACAAGAGAAAATTTGAAGTTTTTTTTAGAAGCGGGAAAAGTTTGTACGTTCATTACGGGAGAAAAATAAAAATTCTTCAGATTTTATTATAAATAAATATTCAATTTTCAACTAGAGCCACTATGACTTTTTATTTTATTTAACAATATACTCATCAAAATGATTTCATACATTAAACAAAATAACTCCCAATAATACTTTTGTATATATTATTTATAAAATTCACAAAGAAATAAACATAGATCAGATTTAAACAAAAAGGCGTAAATATTATTGTTCGCTACTAACTTTTAAATATTTAATCTATAAATGAATGTGTTTTTTATCGTGAGTGATAAAATAAAAATGAATTGCAACAGGCGTATAAAAAACTGTTTTTAAAAATAAAAACATATCGGTAGAATGAATATTAGTTAAATAGTTTTCACGTAATGTATAAAACAAATAACTCAATATTTATTAGAATCCGATAATTAGTTTAAAACGTACGTGAATTTCATTATGTTATTGGATCTAGAAGACTCTATAGACGGAGAATTTGAAAATTTTGCTTGTAAAAAATATTACAAAATTTTTTGACATTAAAAAACTTTGTACGTACTGTTTTGGACCAATAAGTAAGGAAATGATAATTAATTTCATTTGAAAGCTATTTTTAATGTTTTCTTGTGGTGAAATTTAAAACAATATAATTCATGGCTGAACAAGTATTTTAAAACTTATTGTACTAATTTGTATTTCACTCTGTAGCTAAGGTAAAGCATTGTTAGGCAAAAGAATGTAATTATATTTTAAAAAATAGACGCTCCCCAACGTAATAAATGACTTCAAAACATCAAAATACCAGTTAAAAAGTGAAAAAAGCTTTCCCTGGCTTCTGTTGTTTCCTGAAAAACATTATTTCCTGGAAGAGACGAAAATTTAAAGGTAGTTATGTATTTCTCAATAAACAAGGGTGATTAAAACTCCAATCACGTCCCTTGAAATTCAGGGATGCTGTGAAAATACTTCGTCGCGTTCGTTTCCTTAGAATTGTGAAAGGTGAACATAATAATAAATAAAGTAGATTTTCTCAAAATTTTAAACTGAAACCTTAATATGAAATCAATACAACCTTTGCGATATTGGACAAACAAAGGCAAAAATACTTAGTACTTAATCTAAATTTATATGGTATCTTACATACATGTCAAGAAAGTCTCGGCAAATTCGCTTTACACCATAACGTAAATATTTTTTTATGTGCATTTAAATTCTAATATATAATAGTATGCAATGCCGCACTGTAAGTAGAAGACGTTTTGTGAAAAAATGTCTTTCAAGCCCCTTCTCATTAAGCTTTGGTGAAATAATTATCATGCTTTATAAAAGTATGCAGACAAATAAATTACTGAATGAATATTATATTGAAAAATAATATGCACACATTTAATTTTTTAGTTCACTTCTCAGTACGCATATAAAAGTCTCACTTGCAAATTAATATTGTAGCACGTAGAAAATATTGGAAAATTAATTTTGATTTCTCTGTAAAAAGGCGACCATAATTTTTAGGCGTACACAACTTGCACACAATTTCAATAGTATGTCATCATTATATTTTATAATTTAATAATGTGAAATAATATTGCTGTATTCATAAATGTTATGTTACCAAATCTTATCAGCACAATAATAAAGTACGGATAACAGGAACCAAGATATATCTTTATTCCTGTGTGTCTACTGGAAATTTTTACTACTGGCTTAACTTCAAAGATTCTGTGTATTTTTTAATATAAATTAATCATATCGATTCTCATCAAATCCTTTTCATTCATATCAAATTATCGATGATAATAATCATGCATGGGTGATTATAATATATTTAAGTCTTTACGTAATATTTAAGTTAATTTTTTTGCAGTTACATAACCAGATTTACTCTAAACTGTTATATTTCTCATTGCTTTTTACAGTAGTTTTACATTTGAAGTCTGTAAAAAGTATACTTAAATAAGCGGGCGTAGAAAAATAGTCTTATATGTTGTAGATTTATAGAAAAACAGTAATGTTGTACTTGCATTAAATATAGAAATTACTGATTACCCAGTTACAACAATTTGTGACAGAATTTAGCCGTCTATGACTTTTTATACATTCTGTACATGCACATGTATGAAGTCATATTCCAACTTCAAACAACTTGTCAACACAACAGCAACTGTCAGACGCACAATGATAATTTGTTATAAACGAAGGGCTCTCGTTACCTTACTCAATAGGTGACGGGCGATTCGCTGGAACATAAAATATTAATTGTATATACTTAGCTATCAGACCAATGCTTCCCAATCTTTGAGTGATTACAAGAATATTTTCTCGTGCTATAATTTGGTAAAATTTGTTTTAAAATAAGATTGTACGGATTACGCATACTACCAAGAAACGAATCATTTGTATTTCATAACATATTTTTTAACATAATTTTTTCTATAAAATTCTGGTTTACCATTTAAAACATTGATAATAGATCCGATGCAATGCAATGTGTTACTCGCAAAAGACGAATTCTGATTTTTAACTTGTCAATTAACCAAAAAAGATAAACTAACATTTATATGTACATACGCAGTACGGTAACATGTTGCTACAGCACCGTCTCTTTCATTAAAGGGAAGATATAACAGCATATTATCGTTTTGGTGTGATATTGTTTAACAATCAGTTGGTTATCTTGTATTACATGATTGTGAGACGGACGCGTCTCATTAACGTCTTTGACTTACAGGACATAGTTTTTCTATTTACAAATGTTTGCTTTGAATATTTTCACACTATGAGTGTGCGTGAGTATTTGTTGTTCTGATTATTTTATATGAGTTTTTTATTTATTGTGTCATGAATTCGACACATTTTATAATTTCTTCGTACAAAGAATGATATTCTAGCTTTTCAAAAATTTCCAACAACTCCCGGTAGGCGATAATGTCTTTTCAACAGGGATAGACAATAACGAAGTTAAGTTAGGATAAGAAGAATGTAAACTTTCACTCATTTCCATACACATTGATAATAATTTTTTTAAGGTCATCTTAGTACACTTAAAAAAAGTCTTGCATTCAATACACCTTGCTGTACACTCATATAACAGGTGTGAATATAAAGCAAATGGTGGAGGGAAAACAAAGTCAATCTAAATGATCCTAAAACCCGATACATCTTTCTCCATTGAATGTCCATGCTTATGTTTCGATTGAAGCCGTTTTGTATTTTTGTTTGCTGAAAAACTTATTTCGCAATTTCAATTCATATCTTTTTATAAATATTTACTGTCAGTATCTTATTATTCATAAGTTACTTTGTGTGGAAGATGACGTCATACGGATTTTATAGTCAGATAGGCACTGTTTTCCGATACTAAAATATTTATTCAAAAATCTTCTGTTTTGATTAGACAACTGCGTCTTGAGCTGATATCAATGTTTTTCAATCTGCCTGACTGTTGTATTTGTTATATTTTAAATTAATTTGAATATTTATAACTTTAAAGTTTTTTAGAAAATCTTAATGGTGTCTTAGCGAGACATAGAATAAATAGTTTTAATATTTCCTAAAGATCACCAACGCAAGAAATAATCACCATTTATTGGAATTTTAATGTTATATATTAAACGATAATTATATCCTTACTAATTATAGATATATTATACATATCTATCAATGCTGAAGATTGTTTATATATTGACTAAGATGGCAACAACATTGTTAAGCTATAGAATCCTCCAGTAAACTAAATTGACGACTTTATATTTTGCTACTGACGACTCCCATTTTTAATACCAAATAACTTCAAGAATTCTTTTCAAATCATTTAGTTAACAAATCATAATGTATTTCAGCCAACTTGTCGATGGCTAATATTCGTATACGTAGAAATATCATTTTGCTACTACACTGAGAAGTGAGAGTGGAAACCGTTATGCACATCGTATCTAAAAATTGTAAAATATTAATTTTTATAACGATATCGATGCATATACTTCATATATGTCTTTATAAGAGCTGAGACGTTAAAGACCGCGCCTGGCATCGGAAGAATATGAGTTCGATTCCCACATCTGTTGGATTTATAAAAAATAAGACTGGATGTCAATTGGGTTGAACAATTACATGATAACTAATGCTCATAAAAATAGTATGCCAAGAAATGTCTTTATATTGTTGAAATACATACACATTCCACAAGGTTAAAGATGGCCAGTTTTCTTAAAAAAACTGTATCATATAAAATGGAAAATATATTTAACCCATCAGAAGCACAAGCTTAAAACAAACATGAAGAGGAACGTTATTAAATACTAATTTATGACCTGAAGTGCCAGAAAATAATTCAAACAGGAAACAAGTAACAGTTGGATTTTTTTGTCTTTCGCCGACAAGTCACAGCGGTATTTATTTTTCTGAATGGCGAAAACTTCTGTCAGTGAAAATTAATTATTAGAGCACAGTACCGGAAGTTGTCTCAATAAATAACCTCCATAACTGTAAAAATTCTAACGTTTTTCCTGCGCACAACTATCAACGTGACTTTCTGCGCATAGTTAAATTAGCACAACATAATTTACAGCAACGTTAAAATGTCGACCATGCATTGAAACGCAAATAAATTTCACGCAATTGTTGTTATTTTTTATTTTGTTTAATATTTTTATTGTCTATCTATCATCTATAACAGGGCTACCAAATTTATTTTGGACCACGATCGACATTATTTATTATGACTCTTTTTGTGTTATTAAACCTTATGAATATAAATGTTTTTTTTGTAGAATAAATAAAGAAATTATTATTTGAATTATAACTATTTTTGAAAAATCTAACTTAAATGTCTCCCAAATAGCGTAGAAGGTTAGCGTGCACGCTTGACATTCAGGGGATGCGGGCTCGATTCCAAAATCTATCGATTTTTTAAAAATCCGAAAATGCAAGATTAGATACTCATTGGATCGAGCAAACAATTCTCGTGAAAAATAATCTATTAAATAATTAATATCTTTACATTGCGGTGATTCATATATTTAATTAATTTTGATGTGAATATCTTCAAGCTGTATAAATCCATTCCTATTATTTTAACGCGAATATGGTAAAAATATTTAAATAAAATTAAATAAAATATTTTATTTTTATTTCTAAAATAAAATCAACAAAACGACGAAAAGAATTATATACACAATTTTAACATTAAACATTTTTCGTTGTGGTTCTTCTTTACACACATTAGACTTTTATATTTTATCACATTAAAACACACTTCGTTGCAGAAAAGTAGTTCTAACCACTGACTGGCTGGTACTTAATAACCGAAAGGATATTTCTTCCTTTTCGCTGGCCCCGCTTAAAAGGCGAGAAAAATATTCAAATCAGGAACTCAAATATAAAATTTTCCAAAAAGGCGTTTTCCGAAGATCTGATTATAAAATAAATTGTATTATACTTATTTCAAAGATAAAAGTTCATTTAATTTAAGCGGTGTATTATCAAATTTGAAGTAAATCTGCAAAATCAATGGCAATTAATTGAATATGTGCATCATCAGATAAATGTAAAATTAATTCAAAACTTTAATTATTATAAACACAACCAAACCCAATACTTCATTTTTAATAAGAAATCTTAAAAAATGAACAATCGTATTGACATCCGTTGATTTGTTTAATAGCAAAAAAACATACCAAAGAATATCATTCGAGAATTGTTCATTTACACATTCTCCTTATTTTTTCTATATGCCTCGTATATTTAAAAAAAAGTGTGGATTTTGAATGTCTTTTTGTATTTTATTTGTGATTTTAAAGTTTTAAAGCATCGAATCTAAGATTTTATATAGTTTGGATGTATAACTAATTGATACTGATGATCTTGTAATTCACCAGATTTTTAGCCGCGGTCGATTTGTTGGTCAGCCCTGACGAATAAGCCTTTTTATTCTTTCTAGTTTCTAGAAAAAATAATAATTAACATTGCCAAAACCAAATATTGGATGGTACAGTTACTTGTTTTTAATTTTTAATCATTCAGTCTATTAAATGTATGTACTATACATATACATTATTTAGACCAACCTACAACTTCTTGTTTTTCAAACCAAAAATTATAAATTCATAAAAATTCATATAACTATAACATAATAGAGTTATGCAGCTGTAGTTATGAATTGATTCAATGTTTGAAAATATATACAAGTTTACCATTATTATTCATCTACTACTTCTTAGCATTATACCTACAACTACTAAGTTTTCAGAATTTCCTGTATTTTCTAATAGTTCAAGGTGTAGATAGTGATCGACAGTTTTTTTGGACGTGAAAATCCTAGCTCGAAAGAAGAAGCATTCACGTAGTATGTCACTTAAGTCCATGTTAAAAAATGATGTAATATATGCAAATTATTTAACCAAATAAAAATCTTAATTTATCTTTAAAAATATGTAAAAAATATAAGTAAACCATAGAGCTTATTTCAGACCAAGCTAAAACAGCTTAGAAGCAAAATAAGTTTGCTAATTACAGCAAGCTCAAAAGGTATTTACTAGAGCTTTTTATAAAATTTTGTTTGAGCGATATAGTTAAGTAAAGTTATTAGCCCAGTAAATGGTTGTATTATATATTCATACGTTCATAAAAGTATTGATTCATAATATTTATATAACATTATTTTAATTTCGTATAACACAGCCAATCAAAAAATAGTTTCACCTAAAATGGCGAACTTAACAGCCTCGCAAAGAAGCCTTTTTTGTGTAGTGATAAAATTGACTCCAAAAATAGTTGAAAGTTTTCACGTCATCATTATTAAATCAAAATGTTTTTGGACGATCTAATACAAACATGATTTTTATTTATTATTTTTCATTTCGTCGTCGTTTATGCTGAAATTTTGGTGCCATAGGACTTAAGACTTTAATTTGAATCATTATACCAATTATTGCCTTTTCAAATTAAGTATAATAATTTCTCAGTTCTCTCTCAACAAAACTACGTAAGTATGCTCTTTAACCACCCACCCCGTCATTACACTCGGTTTTAATTAGGTGTACACCAGAGCTTTGATACAGAGAAGCGATCTACTTTATTCAACAAGAATGGGCCAAGAGTAACTATAAACTATCCAAAGCTTAGGTTACCATGCACTCAAGTGTGCCGAAGTTTCCAAAAAACAAAAAACTGTCAAATTATTGTGTAAACGAGACGAAATGCCATAATACATTCATTAGTAAGATATTTGATGTCATCTATCTACTAAAACTTCAGATTGAATCTGTATTTTTTATTTAGTTGCAATTATTTAAATATATTGACATTATTGTAGACATGAATGCATAAAAAATAAAATAAATGATTTTTTATGCCAATTCGAATTGGAATACCGCGAAATCTCTAAATCAATCACTGATACATCATATTCGTTTGATATAAATTGCAAATATGTATGATTAACAGCTGCAATATGATTTCAAATTTATGTACTCGTGCTTAAGACCGTTTTAGTCGTAAGTTTCATACAATCCTGTAAGTTATTAAACTCAACAGTGATATTACGTTTCCTGTTGTAAGCTCTTCGCGAAACAAGGACCGACTACTCAATTTAAATTAGCCGCGAGCCGAAGTAATTATGCAATTAATATTATTAGCGACGCCGCTTTACTCCGAGCGACGATGAGTAAATAAGTAAAAGAACTTCTGAAAGCTCTCTGAGAAAGCTTTTTTTCATTCAACGCTGCAAATAACAAACTATAAACTATACTTGTAAACTTAATTTTCTTTTTGAACGATTTTGAAATAAAACGATCCAAGAAAAAGAACCAGCTATTTTTAATACATAGAAATTTTATATTAACACGGCTTAGGAATTTAAAAATCTTAAAGTACGATACGTGTATGTTTTGCTATTCCTTATTTCGTTCAACAGCACACTTGTGAATACGCTGTGTTCTGTATCAATTTCTTCACTCAATTGGTGAGTCTGTCGTTGATTTTTGCAAAAATCGGATTTAAATAAATATAGATAAAAAATGGACAGCTTTTTTCACGAAAATTTAAAATCACTATATATTTGAATTTGTTGTAGAAAATATACTAAAAAATATCATTACATCTCCCGTGCAAAAAGTCAAGTGTATTATTATTATCACCGATTTTTTTTCGCTCCAAAAGTAGATACAGATATGAATTATTAGAAATATAGTCTTCAGAAATGAAATATCTGAATTTTTGCAATCCAAAGACTTATACTGAAAGATTGTTTTATAAGACTGATTGTCAGGTAACTGCCAAAAAATGGACATAACATTTTGAAAGATTCCTGACCATATTCTTAAGGATGGATCGAAAGGTTATTCAAATATTAATTGATAAATTTTTATCTAGTCCTAATTTTTCCCATAACTTAATGTAGCTGTGGTATTTCAACCGAAAATCTTCAACACTGTGGAACGTATGCTACGCAGGCAGACACTGGAGTGGTGATTTTAAAATATAATATGATTATAATTGTATCAAAGGATAACATGTAGCATGAAAACCCGGTTATGGATAGTGAATGGCTAGTATGTACTTATCTTTAATTTTTTTCTGTAAATATAAAAAGTGCAAGGTTTTCATACTTATATTCATAAATCAATGATGTCATTACGATAGAGAGAAAGAGGAAGTATTCAAAGCGGCTAGAGACAGTCATCAGTCAATAACGATTACGGTCGTATGTATATGTTGTTTTTTTATATTTATTGTGATTTTATTTAATTTGAATATAAAACAAACATTTTTTACTGGGCCAGCACTGTACAGCTCTTTTGGGTCAGTAAGGCGAGAGTTAATATGATACTTTAAGTAAGTATTTTATATGATTTAATGTGTGAATATTTATTTAATGGCGTTATTTAATGTAAGCGGAATGTGAATTAACAATTAATTAAATCTATAAAGTGAAGTGGTAGAGTGGTTTGAGAGAATATGAAGGTGGTTGGCTACCTGTGGGGATGAAGCTTCGGTGAGAATTTTAATTAAGCTAGAAAAACCGAAGAGCAGTTTAAGAGAGGGTTACATGGCAGAAGCGTTTTGTGTGTGAACCTTTTGTCCTGTTTTATGATATCGCCACGTTATTGAAATACCTGTGCTTTGCTAATATAAATAATAATGCAGGTCATTGAGGTTACATATAATTATCATTTATACACAGTAAGGCCCAAAAATTTTTGGTCACTACCATTTGAAATTCTCGAGGGATTTTGCTAATCGAATTTAATGAGCAAATTACTACAGTTACAGTATATACAATATGTTACACATTTTATAACGTTTTCTGCTATAATTTTTGTTTTATTTTAGATGTACAAAGCAATCATATTTTATATGTTACGATGTTATAATGTTTTAGCGTAATGAAAATATTTCAAAGACAAACAAAAACCGATTTGTGTCAATCATATCGCTTAAGAGTCAATTATTTGTCGGTTGAATAGAAAGTGTTTTTAAGTTGTTTCGGACTGTGATTTGGATACTAATATGGATATTATTTTAATGCATTATCTTACAACTTATCTTGCAACGCATATTTAAAATTTTCACTAAATATTTAAGATATAAAAGACTTAATCATATAAACACATTAATGCTTTTATATAGTTTATATATATATAATACAACACTTTATAATATACAAATTTTATATTTGCTGATTGCTGAAGTTCATCCTTTTCAGCTTATTTGACCGTGGTATTCATTTTGCTATGTTAGTTTGCACGAAAGCTTTGAAAAGTAATTTCTGTAAGAGCTCTGCTATATTGAAATCTACCTACTAATCGAAATCGATCCACATATTAGATGAAAAAATGTTTTAACTCTGTTTGAATGGAATAATTTCAGATGCTGATTCAATGCTCACAGAGCGTAAACATCAAAAGTTAATTCAAAAACGAGATTTTTTTAAAAAGGCTTTAAAAGTTTATATATATCTTAAGAGTTTTATATAAAAAAGTTAAATGAGCAACTTGGGTATAATTTATTAGAACTAAGAATAGAAGTAACTGTCTTTTGGTGGCTGGATGGTAGTGAATAGATTGTGAATTATTTTTTTCAGATATTCTATACTTTGTCGTGAAAAAGTAAAAAAAAAAAAATGTTTAAAATGTCGAACTCATGGAAATAGTTCGTGGAGCAAATTTGAAACAGGCCTTGCCACCATAAAAAAGTGATGAGTGAAACAATTCACTCAATTAACTAGTTATATGTATACAGGTGAATATTTGTCTGTTTGTTTCTTCGCTACGCAACAGAATACTTGCCAATGAAGCCAAACTTTCTAGGAATACTTGTCTTATTTAAGAGAAGGTCGTGGACTACTTTGCTCTCAAAAATAATAACTCCTTCGTCACACATGTAATATTAAGTTTTTCCGGGCAACGCCGCGTGCCTCAGGTAGTCACTTATATTCAAGTCGCATAAACTACACTGTATCAAAATAAGTAAACCTAACATAGGAGTTAAAACCATTTTTTATAAACACTCACTTAACACTTAATTACGATTTTTTTGATAAAACGAAAATATATTTTAAATGCCGATTTTCAAATTTTATATCCTACCACTTTAAGAATTACGGATAAGGTTTCCACAAAGCGCAAAAAGCTGTTATATAATTCAAGGTTCACGAATATAGCACGGGTTGAAAATATTTGAAAACAGGGATTAAAGAAATTTTGACGTTTTATGGTCTAATAAATTTAGTAAGAGCCGAATATAATATTTATATTTTGTATTTTCGGTTATTATTTATTTTCAGTTGAATAATTTTATAAAAAAACTTACCTTTGATCTGAATAATTTGAAATCGATATCGAAAAAATAGAGCGTGAATAAATTAAAATATTCTTGAATTAATGGTGAAAAATTGTTGTTGTTTAGGTCAGAGGTTTTCAAATAAACAATTTTCATAGACCAGTCAATTCATAATCTATTAAAATAGGTATTAAAATGAAATACATCCGATTAACGACGGTGTTTATCTAAATTGAAACACTCACCTCTGTAACTACGTGAACCGCGTTGCTATTAATAAAAAAAAATGAAAATTGTTTCAATTGCAGTTGTTTAAATATGACATAACTATAAAATAGGTCAACAGAAATTGAAATTGCTTCCATCGTGACGTTCATAGTATATTCTTTAAAAAAATAACTACTTCGGTCTTCGCAGTTCCGACCATTGGCAAATTGTATTTCATAATCTGTTTGTTATTTGTATATTAACATTATGATAAATCTGGTCATTTAAGTATTTAACTGGCGCTGGCAATTGATTTTGTATCAGTTTAAAATAAATCACTCTTCACAAACACAATAATATACGATATGAATATCTCTACAAATTATTTATCTATATTATACTGTTCCGCGTAATCTTAATTTTTTGCGCGATATAATGAAAACTATAATTTGTAATCCATTTATTTATACTGAATAAAGAAAAATTTATTCTTTGAAATGAACTTTTAATAAATTTATTCTGAAAAAAAACTCATATCACACAGCTGAGTAATTTTGTTACGATATTACAAAGTGAAATATATAATGATTATATAAACCTCTTAAAAGGTTGGACAACCGTGATTTAAGCAATACCGATTTAATGTTTCCCAAAATTCCTACTTCAAGTATTACGTTAAAGGTATTTTGTTATATTATAATGAAAGTATACTTGAGATTTATTAAGGAGCTGGGGACATATTTAGTAACCTTAGTAAAAATCATAGCACTCCAGAAAATGGACATAAACTGATATTCAGTATTTACAGTGTTTATAAAAAATAATTTATCTAAAAATATATATTATTATAAATAATTTATTACAAATATTGTTCTGTAAAAAGCTTATAACTTTGCAAATAATTGACTAATGACAGAATAAACATGAGTTTTTTTAGAAAAAAGTTAATTTTGCAACCTCAATAAAACGAATGAAACATTTTGAAAATGCTTTTGAATGACTCAGTACTTAATATGATCTAGTATGTATGCAAAATACGTTACGTAAGTCTTGAAAATGCAGATATTCATATCTGGTAGGCTCAGTGCCAGACAAGACTATCTTACATTCAAGATAACAGGAGATTAACAAAGAACTGGTTTTTCCCAATACTGACATAACAACGAAATCAATTAAAATGCGTGTGTAAGAAACACATAAGTTTTTGTGTACATTATTATTTCTAACAGATGCATAAATATAAAATTTATAAAACATTACAGCTACTAACTTTTGTGGTATTCAATTATTTGAAATTTGAATGATACGATAAAAAAATGAACTCGTAGTTGTCAGTGATGATTTTAAATTGCATTTAGAGTAAGTCATATTGTCACTGATAAATTGATGTTCCCCAAATAATTTTGAAGAAAAAAACGCTATATTTAGAAAATACGGCATAATACTAAAATGTTATGTTAATATGACCACGAATGGGCTGGTCATATTAATTCTGTTGAGATCCATATTGATCCACGTTCAGAGCGGACATGGAATAAACAAATAAAAACTATACTAAATCATTCAACTTATTTTACAAAAAAATCTCTTTTACTGTAAACTTTGGGATTAAATAACAGGACAAGATATGTCCTTAACACCTTTAAACATATTTGGTAATATATATTGTAATATTTTACATAAATATAAAGATATTTTATTTATGTTACGGTCAAAGGCTTTTTTGCTTTTTGAATTGTACCACTTCAATGTGTTTACGTTATAATTTTAGCTAGCAGAAATATTTTAGATTTTGATAAAAAGCTTGAAGGCCGATGTTTTAATTTAATAATATTCAAATAAGTTAATACAATTCGTGCTCTTTTGTTGGAATTATGGGTATCAGTACCTGGAATGCGAAATGAGCTGATTACTTTGAAGTAAATCAAACAACAATTGAGGAATTCAAAAAGCATCTAGACGCTTCATTTGAATACAAATTTTTCTTGTGTTTGAAATCAAATTTTGACCGAACTTTTCAAATTGAACGACATCAATTTCCATACTTTGTTGTATGAAGCCAAGGTAACGGAGGTGTTGTTTAGATGAAAGGAAAATTTTAATTGTGTCAATATACAAAGATATCTCTTTCGGAAGGTTAAGAATTATTCTAATTAAATAAATTAGCCGTCTTAAGCGAATATAATTTAACTATTATTTTTTATTATTAAAATTTACTTAAAAATTCTAAATTATATTAAACTGGTAAACTTCCATATGTGAGATCACTGTTAGCGACCCGGGTTTTGCCTTT
>JAGVSQ010003502.1:3833-21443 GCA_022683975.1 Rhyacophila evoluta
TCTTACTTTTATCTTAATATTTTTTTGTTTGATAATAAATTATAAAATAAGCGACTCAAATTAACATAAATTTTCAAGTCTTACTTATTTTAATACCAATTTTACTGTGCATTAATAAATAAGTTTAATATTAAGCTTTAAGAATTTATTCTATGGACAGTCAAAAAATGCTTTTTATTCAGGCCACGTTCATTGTACAAAAATGGCGCTGAAGTCCTAAATTTTATCGACTTTGTCTAGCCTAACCGTAATGATACTGATCGTGAGTATATACTCATAATACAGAGCCGGCTATAAAAACGCTTTATCTTTCCATTGAAGATGTCTAGTGTGATCACTTATATAAATCACTAGATGCCGACCACACTTACAAGCAATATTTTCCCACCTCAAATAGTTACAAATCCAAAATAGAATCTTTGGAAGTGAAACGATAGATCATGCAGTTGCGACATGAAAACTATGCTTTTATGAACATTGTCAGCGCTGAAGAAGAGGGATTGTTAAATGGGGGATAGTATTGTTATAATGAAAGCAAAACTAAATAAAAGCTTATAAAAAGCAAGACCTGTCTGAGACATACTCGTATAGACGTCATATACGTTCCCGTAGTGTAAATATTAGTCGACTTTGCACTCAAGAACAGCACTAAAGAATAAAAAGTTTTTACGTTTTTTATCATCATTCTAGGATGTGAAATTTTAACTAGATGTTTTATGCTAACATCGTTGTCAGTCTAATGCACAACATTTCAATACCTGCGTGTAAACGCGTTTTAAAATCACAGAGATCATGCTTTTTACAGATCTCAAACAAGCTATACCATCAATGCTAAGCATTTGACAAATTGTTTGCTCATCTGCCATGGTGTTTTTTTTATTGTGATTAATAAGATTTACAAAAGACATACTTTGGTTATATGATAACAATAAGCAAATTTCAAGCTGTGTATCATTAATACAGAGATTTTTGGTTTCAGGGTAGAAATTGAATAAAACATTTCAAGTATTTTGTTCGGCGATTTTTTACAAAAAAATACGTAGCCAGAATACAAGGCAACGTAGAATGAATAATTCTGTACCGACCCAGATTAAGTAGGTAATTCCACGAGACGCAGCGTTTCAGGAAAGCGTTTATAAATTTTGTTATTTTTTATTTAATATAACGGCATAGTTAAGTAATTAAATTATTTTAATAATTTAAACCCTTTAAATCTAAAAATACATATTTCAGTTTGGCACTTTTTGACATATTATTTATTCTAAGCTTGCCAGCCCAAAGCACCTTCCTTCTTACCGTATGATTAACTTGAATAGAAAAAATGACTTCTCTACTTATTTCTGGTGAGTACGGAATTGTTATTTATATAATGGTATCATAACCAAAGTGGCTATCGGAAAACTAATTATCAAGTAGAACTAAAATTCAAGGTAATTAATTATTCATTTCGTTGTATTCTGCGTTTTAGTTTTTAATGTTATTTTATGTTAAACTGCTTAACTAAAATAACTCAATTATGTTGAATATTGTACAGTTAAATATTTTAAATTTCACGTATAAAATGTTTTAGTATTTTTTTTACCATAGACATTTTAATCACCTTCAAAACAAAAAGAAAGCATAGTAAATCAATGTCAGGCATGATTTAAATAATTTTGTGTTCTGTTTGTTGTTGTTTAATTTTTCATGTCTGTACGTTTTTTAATTTTACTGATAAATACAAAATGAGCACGTGTCGCCTACCATGCTAGGTAGATAAGCACGCGCGTGTAGTCAGCCACCGGAGGTTGTAATGGTTCGACTGTTGTACTGCATACAAATTCAAGTGTTACCAATAAATAATTTGGTACCGCATATGACCCGATGGATCAAATGAATGGTCAACAACACGTAGAGATCAAAATTATTTGTTTTAATCAAAAACGTATTCTACTAATTTTGTTCTTCTTTGTGAATCACGTGACTTTGGCAAACATCAAAATTTATAAGTTTGTGCTAGACATTTTATTTCGATGATTTTTTCTTTGTATTTTACAACATCGTGTCACGGCTAAGCCACTTCTAAATATTTGATAATTAACCAATCCAATGTTTTTCATTGTGTATATGGTTTGCTGAGTACCGGTAGAAGCAACTATTTGTTCCAAATAAATTTCGATTTTCCATTTCTTATAAAAAAATATTTATTTCGACATATATCTTTATTGACCGCAGATGTTTTTTTTTTACTAAAAACGGACCGGAAACATAAAAAAAGTCATGAAAAAATGATCCAGAAAGTCTCAATACCACCTGCCTCTTGTTCCAGCGCCCTGGTAGACGGTTGGAGTCCATCCATATTATTGTTCAGTGAAATTGTAGGATAGCCATGAAAGATGCAATGAGATTAGCTGGTGAAGCGGCAAATGTGGGGAACACTAAAATACACAAAATTTCGACATTGCATGCAATGTTTTGATACACATTGTTATGAAACAAATTTCCATTTATTCACCATTATGACGTACTTAACAAGAAAGATGGGGATACAAGTTACTCATACTAATTACAGCGTTTTCTTTTTTGACTTTTTTAAAAGTTTTAAGTGCTCACTAGGAAACCAGTGCTTAATATATCCGTGACTAAATTAATAGCCAAGTTAACTAAATTTATGACATTTGAAAAAGATATTTCAAAAAATCCATTTATTTATTATTCAGTGTTATAATGTTTATATTTGTTTTATTTTGGAATTCTTGATACTATTTTTATCCAATAGTTGGACACGCTGTGTTCCCGGTGGCCGAAGCATACGTTCTTTGATGCTACAGATTACGGGCTCGTACCCCACAGATGTATAATAATTAAAAATATTAAGTAAAATTTAATGCCAAATTATTTAAGACAGTACTTTCCAAAGGGTGGTTCGTCTGCGGGGGACCGCGAATTTTTCAGAAATATCATTTGAAATATTTGTTCGCTGAATGTAATTCACTGAATGTTATTTGGATTTTTTTAGTTTATTTTTCGGGGGTCGTGGGATGAAAAGACAAACACTGGATTAATATAAGCTTTTGAATTGTCAGAGTGAGTGTGGATTCAGCGATGGATAAGATATTTGCAGGCTTGCATGACAAACGGGTTGAACAATTGTATGAAAATTGATTCTTAAAAAATAAACTAAACTTCTTTCTTGTCTTGACAAGTCTTGAGAATGCGGAGATTTTCACATTGTTGAGATGCATGTGCTCCACTTTCGGATCGGACATCGTATAATATTGTAAAAAATCGTCCACCTTCGGGCACGAGTAAAGCTATATAACAGCTTTTAAAAAAGTAGACTAATATAAATAAGCAATATTTACAAAATACTAGAAATATATCTACCGATGTCACGCAAAAAGATTTCATTAATCGAATATTGAATTCATATTGTTGTGTTTGTTTTGTTTTGATTATGTTTGTATCATGTATAACTATGTTGAATGTACATCGTGTTATGGATGATGAAAAAGGTACGTTACGTATTATGTAAATATTGAATGAATATTACGTGACCGGAGTCTTTGAAACTGTAATACATATTTCTTCTTTTGTAGCCAATCCAACATGGTACGCGTAGGTAATCACACGCACTATATTGTAATCTAATCTGATATTTTATTGAATCGGCCGAATGGTAACGGACACGATCGAAATATATTTTGCCAGAGAATTGAATGTGGAACGTTCGAATAAAAGAATAAGGCGAGGCATGAATTTGGTTAATTTGGAATGTAGGTTAGACGGGTCGTAAAGATCGGGGTAAGCGAGCGTCGCGGCGCCTTTCCCAACCCTCCGGACGTCGACGGCGTCGGCAGCGGCGGCGTCTCGAGGGGTTGATTAGATACCCCTTGCCTTAGGTTTAGACCTCGTCGCGTGATATGAATCGATATTCCGCAAGCAGTGTACGGCACGCGTCAGTCGGCCGATGGTATATTTTTAGTTTTTACGACAGATTGCTCGATTATGTGAATGCTTTACATTGTTTATTGCGAAACCCATGAAGTAACAAATACTAAAAAATACAATATAAATATAGACAGAGGTATTCCGTAAATAAATATTTTCCTAACACAATGTGTATGAGTTGAATAAGTGTTTGATTATGAGTGGTGATCTCGCTTTGTTAGATGAGCTGATAAAAACAGAATATCGATGGCCATAAGTTGACAGCACGTATCATAATTTTTATATATTATTCAGGAGGACGAAAAACTAATTATAACATGTTTAGTAATACGTAATTACATATTTTACAGACACAAGCTTTTTAAATTTATACAAAAGAATTATGTATAAACTTTTTGAATGCTAAAATAATAAAAAAATAATTAAATTTCACGCGGCTTATGTTGATAAATATTAAAATATATCTTTACAGCTGACTGAAGTGTTTTTTTTTATCTTTGTTAATAAAATTTTGAGATACGTGTTCTAGAACCCTAGAAAGGGGTTGATTAAGATCGTAAAAAGCTTGATTAAGAAATATATTTGTTATAGCGAGATAAACTGCTGCAAGGTTGAAGCTTTAAGGTTAAAATCCCCTTTTATTTGAGGAATTAATGAGATACATATTTTATAATATTAACTACATTGTAGTCTGTTGTTTCATTGAAGACTTGAAAACTATCTGGGTGTCCATAGTAAAAAAAAAGCTAAAACAGCTTTAGGGGTACACTCATCACGTCTTCAGTAAAGTTTTTAGTGCTTTTTGAGCAGTGATTTGAAAATAAGTAAACCGTATAGCGCAATTTTATTAAAGCTCTTCTCCAAAGTTCCTTACGTATTAATGGAATTCCAGAAGGGAAAGTTTACAAGCGTCTGAAAACTTTGTAGATTTATTATCGTAAAGGTAACCGAGTTGGCGACTTTGAGTGTGGCGCCACGAAAGGGACATAAGAAAGTCACAGTGAATACATAGTATACATAGATACTTTAGTTTATACTGGATAGCTATGTTTGTCAGGTTCAGGTTCAGGTTGGGAACCTGATACTATATCAACCCTTCTTAATAGAAACGTAACACAATTATTTTTGAAAAGAAATATTTAAATGTAGCTTGTTTTTTCAATTAATACTTTCAACTGATTACATTCAAACTCAAAACAAAATCTTGAAATTAGTAATCTTTTGTACCTATCTTTACTTATCACCGGAGCTTGCAAAATTGTGAGACATACCTTAATATATTATTGATTATTTATTATATTGTATATTCATCATAAACATTAAACTATTGGATTTTATTGTCATATTAGATTTAACAAACATATATATAAAATTACTCGAGTGCTGTATATTTTATACATAGTTTTATCAAACAAATATCGAATGTATAATATATACCAGTGAAAGCCAAACCGTCGACCGGTCGCCCGCGTATCCATTTCTAGTCGCCAGCCTGTCTGACGCGTCGAAACAAGAACCAATTACAATTTTTTCCGTGATCAATTTACAAAAGTGTGTCCATTTTGTTTACCTTTCATATGAATTACTTCATTATAGTTTTGGCCATCCCCCATAATCAAAACAAAACAACGGTCCCGTTTGACAGATTACCATTTGGCAGCATCTTTACGAATAACTGCTATAAATTAGAATAATGTATGAACCAAATTATGATAAACTCGATGAAAATATGCAATGTCCAGCATTAATACACTCTTGAAACTACATAAATAGTTAAACTGAATTTACAAGTTGTAAAGCTATTATTAAGCATATTGCTTACGTTAATAAAAGAAGATCTCGTTTTATTTACATACTATTTTTCTGTTTGTGTGAAGTCATCATTAATTGCTGTTTTCAAAATAACTTTAAATTACTAAGTTAATAGACCGCCGCTAAAAATTTCAAAAGCACGCCGGCCTTAGTGGTTAAAACTTTCGCCACTCACGATATATCCTGTATATGAATATATTATTTTATTCTGTCATACTTTTACCGGTTGAAGAATTAAAAAAAGCTTTAATTTAGCAAAGTGGTTTTTTTTATATGAATTATTGGACAACTGGTTAGAATAATTGACTTATTTCACAGTTTTGATGTTAATGATATTCCAGTAATAACCGGCAAACCGCTTAATATGAAAACGCTTAGCGTGAAAAATTAGATAAAACGAAATCAGACTGCGGTCCCGACAAAATCTGTGTAATTTCATACATGTTTTCTCTTAATATGAAAGAAAAGATCACTTAACATGAAAATATGTTGTATTTCAAACGAACAAAATGTATCTACTATTGGCACCCGCATGCGTCACCCAAATATGTTTACCCTTTTTCACTAGAACTGCAGTTTCTTCGAACACGAAACAAAAAGCCCACGAAATGTTTTTGTGTTCAAACGAACAAGATTTATCTACCGTCGGCCACACCTTAAGTCACCACGATGTTTTACCCTATTTTTCGTAGACCTTTAATTTTCGAACAATAATTTCCAGGTAATGCTTGTTTTTAGTTAAAGGCAATAACGATTATAAATAGTCAGTCTGTTAACATGAAATTCTTTTAACGTAAAAAAATATTTCGCTCCTCTCGGCTTCGTGTTAAGTAAACTCCGTCGAACCTAGTTTTGTCAATATCTGTTAGAGTGTGTCTCATATTATGCTTTGCTTACACATCGTTCGGGTAGAGTCTCTTTCTACCAAAGTTCACGATACTAGAAATATTTTATTACACGAAACACGGGGGAATTATGTTCAAATACAAAAATAAAATTGAAGAAGATTTCTTAGCCAAGAATGTCAAGGAGACCAGCATGGGATAATAGAATTGAAGTACGTCATCAGGTTGAAATTCTATTTGATTTATTTTTTGATCCCATTTTGTAAAATATTTTGAACTTTAAATATAAATTATTGGTAAACTGTCAAGCGTTAATCTATATAAATCTTTAGAACCCAGATGTATTCAGATAAAAAATGTGTATTCTAATGACCACTCGGATGGTTTTCCCACCCCTAATCTTTGTTTATATATTATATCTATTGAAGGGTAGTTTGAGCGAAAAGTAACGTCTAAATCTTCTAAAACCTTATGATAAATAGCTATACTGCATAGGAAATGATGGGATTTGACGATGGATGAAAAAATGTTTCATAAAAGAAAGAAAATTACTTTATCTTATTTGAAATAAATAGGATCTAATATTTTTGGCAACGTAGAATGCACAAAACTATGTTGAAGCCAGCGGGTGTCACGTTTAATAAATGTGCACTTAATATATTCTAGCATTTGCCAAAGAAGAGGAAAGATAAAAGAGCTTTAGAACAGAAACTTTAGGTAAGAACACTTCAAAGTTTATTTAGTTTTATTAAATAATTTGAAGTATTTCGACAGTAGATTATCGTAGCTTAAAGTATATTTGAATGCTTGATAACATCATGTAAAAATCTCCAATATATAATATAATGATAAAATATTGTAAAATTGTACAAAATGTTCAAAACAGTATCACAAGGTTTCCATTTATGTACGTTTGTTTTTAATATGGAATATCCTATAGAACCAGAATAATATTTATCTCCCCGTTAGTGTAGAACATACTGTAGAAGTTAGCGTGCACGCCTCACGATTTCGAGGAATGTGGGCTCGATTCCCAAATCTGTCGGATTTTGAAAAATCAGAAAATGCAAGTCTAGATTCCAAATGTGTTGAGCAATTGTCTGAGAAAAATTCTCGTGAAAAATAATCTGTCAAAGCATGTCTACACATTGCGGCGATCTGTATAATTTACTTTCGGAGTGGATATGGTAAAAAAATATTTTTACAAATTAAAAATAATGCTATGTTCAAAATAAGAATTAATGCAAAAAATAGGAATTTGATAGTATTAATATCCCTGAGTTTTTTTGATAATCAGGTGTTTTTATCTGTTCGTTACGCATGCCAATTCAAACTAAAAAGAATAACTAATTTGTGTATATTATAGTACGCGTATTGTGTTTGTATGTAATATATGTTAATAAAAATTAAACAAAATTTGTTTTATTACAAACTCTTTTGATTCTCATAATTATTTTTATAATACATTGAAATAACTACATACTACCGCTAAAACAAACAACGAACGATTAAACAGATAATCAAACGCATACAGTTAAATTGATTTCGCCATATTGATTTAGTAGTCGTGATATTTCGTGTACATATTTTGAATAAAAACACGAACGAGAAGGTGTGATCAACATACGCAGAGGAAAGAATCTATTCCCGTTTTTGAATCATTGTTTTTTTGAAAACAATCTTAATCAAACAATGATCGATTTTTTATACATTATGGAATGATATCAAATGTAGGTATTTATATTGTAAGAAGAAGCAAATAATCAATAATTCATAAACAATTTTAAAACGATATGCTATGAGCATTTATTATTTCGAAGTACGAGTATGCATAATATGTGATTTACAAAACTTGTATCTGAGCAAACAACCTTTTTAATCAACAAACTGTTACGTAATACATAAGTACACGTAGACTAGTGGTCATTTCTTGTGTTTGGTCATTAAACTTTCAATTAGGAGCCCATTCGGAGCTTTTAGACGACCTCGGCGCTTTTGTTACTGTGATTAAACCATGCACTGTAGATTAATACAGCTTATACCTTTACTCATGCTTGAAAATCTTCATCTATTATATGAGAATTATTACAAAGAAAGCTAGAAAGGTGATTTATTACAAATGTTAGACAGTAAAAAGTTTTTAATAAAAGATTCGGCGGTGGTCTTAATTATTTTATATACGCAGGCCTTCAGCTTGACGATTGATAATGTTTTGTTCTGTTATTCAATTTCAAAAGTTTAATTATACGATTTAATTTAGCTGCGTGTTTCAAAGACATTTCTTTTCAAAGAAAAATTGCTTATATTATAAAAATAATTTCGTTTCAAAGATACATTTTGTAATCTTAATTGTTTGAAAAGTGTTTTATGATAAAACGTAACTACGTATTATTAAGATTGAAAAAGATAATTACGTAAAAATTTATATCGACTGTAGAAAGGAAATTAAAACGGACGTAACCCACGCATTAATTTTTTACGAGAGGCAAACGTTTATTTAATGATTTTTAGTTAAAATATTGAATGGACACCACCTTGAAGTACACGAAGACTTGATAAAGAGAAGTTTTACCCAATCTCATAACAATTTAATTTATTTAAGTTATTTATTAATAATCAATAAAACGTATGTTATAGGAGTCCATTTTCCTGGTCGCAAATTTTAGAGGCCACTCTTCTTTCAAACTTTAAAGCTGAATTTGGATACTAATTCGCCATTCGAGGCTTACGTCATTTTGATAGAACGTGTAATAAGTTGTAATCATTGTGATTATCTCAAAAAAAGCTATTTTGAAAAAACTGAGGGTCTTTTTTCTTTGATATGAAGACGTTCGGTTTTTAAAAATTACCATGAATGACCATCCAATAAATGCAGTTTTTATTTGGTGATAATTTTCAAAATATTAGTGGATTAATTATGTTTTTTATTAAATATAATAAATAAAACACGTATTTCATCTAATGTATGTATTACATACGTTGAATTTACAACATTTGCGTTTTTGTTTACATAAATAACGTTTAATAAGAAAACAGAAAAACTGCTGACTGTGAAAGAGATATACAAAATTAATAAATAATCGAGATATGGTTGGAAAAAGAGGGTGGTAGTGAAGGTCTCACTAGAAAACAAATATTTTAGCATTTTTCTTGTGAACTTTTTACGTAATAAGAAAAAATAAATATTTGCTTATTGATAATGTCAAATGGGTACTTTTAATACGTGCCGTATTATATTTAGTATTGTGATGTTAAATAAATCAGATACAACTTATTTCGTTAGTATTGTATAAATCGACGAGAGAGATTAAAAAAAAACATTATACAAGTATATTTAGTATTATACCATATTAATGTAAATATCCATTCAAATATTTTTTAACATATGGCTTTCTTCGCCTCGTCTTGATAGCCAAGTACTATCAAAAGTGTCGCACAGCTGCTAGATTTTTCCAAAGAAAGACCTTCAAATATGCAGCACTGGATACCAAGTAGATTGAATACTGGGCAAGCAGGCAATTATGGTGAATACAATGTCATGACAGATCTTCAAATTGCGATATTAATATTTAATGCGATAATTGAGATATATTCATTTCTGCAGTGTACGTCTTCATTGTAGAGTTTTATATTCTCTACATTCGAAGATTATATATATTTAAAAATTGCAAAAAGTTTTTTTCTTTTCAAAATATATATTCATTTGTAATATTGTGATATTGAATTATCGTTTAACTTCTTCTATTCAATTCCAACTCTTCTACAGCTTTACCAATAAAAACGCTAAAACAAATAAAAGGACATTTTGACATAAAAGGAAGACCTACTGTTAGTGGTATTAATTACTAGAAATGTGTTGACGTCATAATACATACCTTATTACGTAAATTTACCCTTTTGCTCAGAGTTAGTGGGTATCAGGGAAACTTTACAAAGTAATTTCAAACTTCATTTGACACAATATGAACTCAGGTGTAGTATGTTGTACCTAGTCAACTTATGGTATAGCTAAATTTCTCTTCTTGCATTTACCGGAAAGTTACCCAGGGTTCGGATTCAAAATTTTCAACCGTTTTTTTTCTTATTTTACTGCGGTGTGTTTGTACATTGTGCTAGAGTGCCTTCATATGTATAAAAGTCTCTATGTTGTAATTTATAATTAGTTATCATAGATAAAAAAGCTTTGTGCTATTTTTAAGTATGCCATTAAAATGCTCGGCGAAATGACGCAAATGGTAATTGTTAGCATTTCTCGCTGTTACCATGATTAATGATATACCGTTGTTCAGCATTCAAATGATTAAAGACTTTTTTAAAACACTGTATTTTTACTAAGTTTTTCACCGCATCGCAAAGTTATCAAAGAAATGTGATCCAAGTCAAACGTGTACATAAATAAATTTGCAAAACTATATCGAGTCGGTGGCTGATTGGTAAGCACGTGAGCTTTGATGTCAAATCTCGCAACTTCATAAATATTTCATAAATCACATAACAACCGCTTAGTGACAAGACTCAAAGTTTTACGAAAAGAATTTCATGCCATTTATTGGAAAATACTTATTAAAGCCTCGTGGAGCAATTGCTCTTAACTAAAATATTTAACTCATTTGACTTACGAAAGCCATACGATAGTTCCAATTATTTGCTAATAAATGGCGTTCAAACAGGTTTTCGTAAAATCTTGAGTTAGGAGGTCTTGGCAATAAGCTAACGATAATCAATCCTTAAGAATAAAAATCCTTTAAGATACGTCTTAAAATTGTGAAGAACCACAAGCTCCACATTTAGAAGAGACATGTTGAAAAAATAGAAAATATTGCAAATGTGCACAAAAGTTATTTAGCAGAACCTATTAAAAATAAACAATAAAAGAATCGAAGAAAGCTTCTGCTACTTCCACCACTGGTTATATCATAATATGTATAACAAAGGTTTTGTCGCTACCTTGATGAAATGCACCGTCGCAATTTCATTAGTTTTGAGAAAGTTGCAATTTCGTTTTAGAGTAATTTAATTAACGTGAGATATTTTTCAGCTGACTGAAAAAAAATGTTTACGGAAACTTTTATATTGAAGAACACTAGATGCCATTCTACGATATTTTATTGATATCAGATTTTAGGAAAATTTAAATCGATTTACGTTGCGATAAATTATGAACAGAAGAGTGGTTCTCTAATGTGGTTATATAAGAAAATATCGCGCAAAAACAGAATTTTCAGCGAAAAGTGAGCCAAAGTATGACTTTAAAAATGTTAAATTATTCATTCCCGCCCCCAAGAAAATAATCCGCAGTGCCGTCCCACGGGGCTAACTAAGTAAACGCGTGGCCTAAGGGCGTCGTTTTTTGATGAGCGGCAAATTATGAAAGATTTAAATTAACTTCCAGAATTTATGTAATTTTCACGCAAACCTTTCCCACGCCAAATATTAAACAGTTTTTTTTGGAAAATTCCTTTATAACATAAAATTTTAATATATCATTTAGTATGCTCTTTTTCATCAAATGATATATATGTACTACTAATGTTACTTAAATCCTATCAGGTGTCATTATTAATTTGTTTAAAAAAAGTACTCCTTCCACTACTATTTTATATTTACTTTGATTAATTTACATTAAAAATACTGACAATGACAAAAAATATGTACAGTGCTTAGTCCCGATTGAGAGAAACTTTGAATGATAATATTTTATAAATTCTTGCAAATGGATCTGTCTGATACACCCGATAAACATTTTTAAATTAATGACACTTTTTCTTCGTTTTCAAAATATTTTTTACTTTCATTTCTTGATTGTTAATATTAATTTTTATAACCTACGTATAGTTATGCCATGCTGTGAACATCTTAACAAATATAATTACTAAAGTACTAGCTGTACCCGGCCATGCTTTGCTGTGGCTGAGACTGGTTAAAAATAATGGCATTGTTTTTCAAAAAAATCATGTTTTTACCTGTTGCAGATGTGACATTTATAATTATTGTAGTTATATATAAACACGCGCGTATTCAAATGCAATGTTTTGCCAAACTTTCAAAGCAATCGGTGAAGAGCTTTCGGAGATTTAAGATTTTAAACAAGCAAACATTTACAATTTTATTTATATAGATATATAGATTCCGAATGAGAATAATATAAATTAATGAATTCCTTTTAATCAATTGAATTTCTTGTACTCTTTTCACAATTGATTTTTTTACTTGATTGCAATTCCACAGATATTTGTTTTTTATTTATTTGCTAAATTAATCGAGTGGATAATCAAAATTACCATGTTCGCTCTTTAGTTTAATATATTTTTTTAAATTTACGCATCTAATTTTAATATGCTACATAGTTTTTTTGTTAAAATTAATTATATATGGTTATATGTGGTCAGTTTGTCGCTAGGACTTTCAAAAGTATCGTAGTAGTTGAAGAGTTAAATTACGAACACCGCAAGTATTGGCGAATTTATTATTATCTGTCAACACATGTATTCATGACATTTGAAATGACTGCACCGTTTTCGTTTTTCTGTGTAATAAATCGTAATAATATATTGTGACCGTCTGTCACACACCGGAAACGTTGGCTCCAGTTACAAATCTGTTAACAATGTATAATACATTTCAGAATTTTACATACCTGTGCATTTGCAATAAAAGCAAAAAACACAATACAATCGTTATCCAAATCTTGACACAAACGAACGTATATTATATTCATTAGCATTTTCAAGCTATTTTGTTTTATCTGAATGAATTCCAATAGATAAAGATTTAAATACAATTCGAAATATGTACCAACCGAACGGATAAAGCAATTTTAAAATATAATATAATATTATGGCCCTAATTATAAAATGGGAACAAAAGGTTTACGAAACATAATGATGACACTTTACACAAAAACACGCATGGCAATATACATAAAGTGTCTCAAAATGGGCTGGCATTTTAAATGTGTCACCATTTTTTGTAGATACGAAATATTTTCACCATTTTAAAGTGATTTTTTACAATTTTTGCGCGTCGTTAAACTGTTAACCTTTCCATAATTTAACCTCAATATTTACTAAAAATGTTTTGCCGCAAAATATAATAAGTATCTATAAATGAAATATATCAGTAATTATCCTTTTCTTTCATTATAATGAAATATTATAAAATGAATTGTTACATGATGTTTTATTTTATAAACAGGCAAATCATTATAAATTTCGGATACAGTTTTGCAAATATTTCTGAATGGTTCTAAATTAAAAAAAAAGCTTGTTTCAATGGGTTCCTTAGCAACCAGCCTGCTATTAACGCAAAATGTATATCGATATCCACTCAATATATGTATGGTATTTTCAGTTTATTGATTCAAAATTTATTTATATCTAGTACATAAAATTCCTCAATCTACTACTAAGAATAAATTCACGATATAACACATGCATTAATAAATAAACTATTTCGTACGAATTTACCCTGTAATTATTTTTTAAATATAAACAAAAGATTTCCATTTCCATAAAGAGGAATACTATAAACAGATAAGCCAAAGTTTATTAGTGTACATGTGAATATTTTGCTTCGACAATTATAAATTCTATTGATACTGCTTTTAATGTTTCCCCGGTAGCCGAGAGGTTAGCGTGAGCGCCTCGCATCCGAGGAATGCGGGAATTACAAGACTGGATGCCTATTGGATTAAGTAATTGTCTGATAATAAATTCTCTTGAAAATTAATCTGTCAAGACATGCCTTCACATTTTGGAGATCCATATACTATCTTGGGAGCGGACATCTTCATTATCAATAATTTTGAACACACTATCGCCCCTTTGAATGATTAAGCGCCCAATTTAGGATCTATAATGTTAAGATCCATTTTCAGAGCAAAAAATAAATACTTTACGCGCCAATGATATTATTTATTATTGTCTAAATAGGGCACCATTATTATTAATTCTTTACGTAATAGTAATAATAATTAAATAACTCACTCGTGTGGGTTAGAGTATTTTGGTGAAGGTACTAGACGGCGTTTGAAGAAATGGTGGAAGCAGGTGTTTCAAATTCAAACTGATAAATTCGTTCGAATAATATTCTTACCATAATCGGTCACGCTCCCAGTAGCTTTTGGAACTGATTTATGAGTGTTCCCATGTAAAAAGATTGCTTTGAATAATGTGTCGAGCAAGGAAACACGTACGCCAAAATTTATAGTTTATATATTTTTCTTATACTGTACAAACTGTAAACAATTTTATATTCAGACATACTATAATCTAAAATACATACTATTATAATATATCACCGATATTTTAAATTCTTTTTGTGTACTTTGATCATTGTAAAATTTACTGTGGTACAGTTTATTTTACCAGTCAAAGAATCAACCCTCATACAGAATCTCAAAAAGTATCTCGTTTTTAGATTTCACGGAATATCTAAAAAAACTATTGAACATAAAAACAAGCTATATTAGTGAATCCAAATAGGTATCGAGGCTTATAGCCCAGTCATTTTCGAATAATCTGCACAGAGTTAATGTTAAGGGATGGGCTTTAGGAGTGTTTTTTTTTTAAATAATATTAAGTTTGTAAGTATTTTTGCGCTTTCCCAGGTCATCCCGTAACTCCACTACGATCTATATCCTTTCAGAATGCCGAGAAACGGTTGGCTTAAACTTTAAGCCTTAAAGCATAGGCAGGTCAACTTAAGACTCTTGAGGCATCCGCAATATGTGGCCGAACCACGTCTAGCCTCGCAGCTTCAATTCCCCCCAATGAAAAAAAAACCGTTGCATAATGTTGGTATGGTTTGTATAATTTATAGTCTCGCAATACATAATAATATTTAATTTCTCTCTCAATCTCTCAAATCTCTTATTTCTGAGTCTACCGTTGAGGGATTGGATGAAATGATATTTGTCAATTGAAGGATTCTGATTTATTCACATACTTCTATCAAAACTCAACAGCCATTCATTGTATTTAAACAAATAAAATAATAAAAAACGTCAAGTCGACCAGAACACCAACGTATTATATTATAACGCGTACCATCTTAGTAAATCATTAATTATTACAACATCGTTTGCATCCGGTGTAATTAATTGTGAAGAACGTCAACGACAAACTGCTCTGTTTATTGTACGTAAAATCATGTTTGTTATGTTATCTCAATATGCTCTGAAGACATATTTACGATTCTGAGAAAAGTGCGATAAAAAAGAAAGCTAAGGAAGTGAGAAGCAAAATGACAGAGCAATATAATATATAATCCAAGAAAAATCGGTGCTAAAAAAGGTTTTACACTGATTGATGCTTGTACTATTACGACATGATATAGCTATGGGCTTATGGAATGTGCGATAACAACAAGGGAAAACCCAGAATTTATCGGGAAATCTTTAAGAATTATACCTCTCTCTGGCACGCAAGCTGTGCTTTATTCTGTTCACTATATTTATGAAAAATAAAGAAAATTAAAATAATGGGGAATGTGAATGCGTATTTCCTAATTCTTTTTGAAGAGATAATGTCTCATTCCGGTGACATTTATTGCCGGAATATAAAAAAAAATCGATAAAACAAATACGAGTGTGAGACTTCAATATACAAATGACGTTATTATGGATGTGTTGTGACTATTAAAATTATTTTTGTTACATTGCTAATCCGAGTCATTGTATTGTTTCATACAAAATATAAAAGTGACCTGACATTAAACAAATATAATATTAAACCGTTTTTACTTACGAATATTGGATTCCTCAGTTAATTCACTAATCTGTAAAATTTACTAACAAAAAACGTCAAAATTTATTTGTACCAAAATTACTTCTTACGTTATTGCTTACATCGTAGTCATGGTAACACTGGAAAATGAAAATACCAAAGATACAAACAATCGACAAAGAGTTGACATCGTAGTCATACATTGTATTCAAAGTAATTTTCAATCATGAATTAAAGGTGCTTTTAGATTTTCGTGAAAATAAATGAATTCGCAAATATTATGTGAACGTATTTCAATAAATTCACCTTAATTTATAATTTAAACACTTTCTATTTATATACAAAGGTATGTGTTTTTTAATATAATAGTTTCATATTGGTTTCAATTTAACCTAATAATAGACTGCAATATATATACGTTTAAATTCTGAATTATTTAAAACTGGTAAACTTCCATACTTTACCAGTTTTAAATAATTCAGAATTTAAAATCAATTTCCATCAAGCACCATCAGTCTAAAATATTAATTATGTATACGTTTTTGTATTTAGTACAATATATTCTATAATCTAGCTCCTTGTATAATATATTATAATTAATTTCTAGGAAAACTCTCTCAAATGAATTTTAAAAGTACTAAATAACACAAATTCTCACAGCGAAAATACGTTATAGTGTTTGACGGTACAAGCTCGTACCGAATTTACATGATGTTAAACATTTATCAAATTATAAATTAGTAAATTTTTAGCGGATTTTATTTTCACGTATTTCTAGAGAGATTAGCTAATGTGAGTTTCTAATCTTTTTGTAGTAAAATAGTAACAGATATTCGTTTGTACGTACTAAGTTCCATTTGGATCATTGATTATAAGCCTGACTTATATATTTTTAAATTTTATTTTAGAGAAAATGAAATAATTACTTAGTTGTTGATGGGTTTCTTCAATACGTTTGGTTTATATTTTTACTTTATTTCATTTTACGCACGACTAATCCGGAGTTGTAAATGCCACCCAATGTTTCGTATTGTTGTATATGTCAGAGCTTGCCAACGAGTGATATAATTAGTAAGACTTTCTGCATTACAAAACAAACAATGCTCATGGTTTAAGATCTCACAGATATTTACAAAAAACCGTCCAATTTCTTCAACATAAAAAAGACGTGTTTGAAATTCTGAATTTCACAAAGATTTAAAAAAATATTTATTGATTTCAAAAGAATAAAACCACGGCTTAATATATCTAATATATAAAAGTCAAAATATGTATGTTCGTTCGTTCGTTTGTCCACA